>JARDUL010009575.1:0-13351 GCA_030265205.1 Dirona pellucida | reverse complement strand
TATATGTAGATTTTTAAAATGTATGCACATTGCTCTTTTTGATCCACAGGTTTGCCCACACTGGCTTATGGTATAGCAACTTGGTGTCTCATAAAGCATTCTGAAGATGTTGTGATGCCAAATGGGAAGATTGTCAAAGCATATTTCCTGAACAAAGAAAACCCAGATGCCATGTACTGAAATAGATGATAGTTGAAGACCCTTATATTTTCAAATCAAGCCGTACAGTCAAATTGTGTTGAAATGCTGTTGCATTGACTGACAACTCTCATTCTGCCTTCATAGAGCAGTTTTTATTACAGTTGTATAATTTTGTAGACGCTTTTATGACACTTTTTTTTATCTGCTTCATTTCTTTAACAATTTATATTTTAGTCAGTCAAGTAATGGGTTTTATCTGTGTGATAGATAATTAATAATACATTGCTACATTGATTTAAATTAAAAATTACTTGGAAGAAGCTGTAGTTAATCACCCCTAGCCTACCTTTAGATTTAAATATGGCGACACAGAGTTATGAATTAAGTTTTGTTCTCACCATTGTTTTGATAGCTCTACTTGTTATTTTAGTAATTTTCATTATAAATATTGGGGCTTTTGTCCTTAAATTCATATTTGACAGAACAATCAAACTCGTTAGAAAGGAAAAAGACAGTGACGATATCATTGAAAATTCTGAACAAAATACAGTATCAGTATCGCGCGTTGTAGAGAACTCAGAGAAAAAAGTAGTTAAGTCGTCTAATGAAGGAATAGCACCTGAAACAACCTCACAAACAACTCAAAACAAACCAAAAAACGTTTCTAGAAGAAAACGTAAACCCAAATGATTATACTTGATGATTTGTTTTTTAAAGAAAATGTACAATGATATATATATATTTTGTTTTGCTTTAGCTTGAAAATACAATTTTTTTAAACATGTCTTATTGAAACAGTAATAAACCTTTATGGGTTTCTAAAACTATTACATTTGTCAAAATATAACCTTTATAAAAGTAAACTTTCAACATAAAATTATAGATATCTGTTCTGCAGTTTTAGCCCCATTGTTTAGATGACATATATTTTACATTTATACAAATATGAGATATATTTCTTTGTTTTTGTTAACTTGATAGGCCTTACTTTTGTACTATTACCCGTAGCAACAAAACACTATAGGTTGCTCATGCCATATGACATTATATTTATATATGTAATTTGTTTAGGATTCAATATCTTGCCCCACAAGACCTGCTGATATATTATGCAGCAGTAATGTGAAGTTTGTGTTCCAAGAGTTCCAACATCTAGCTTTTTACTTATTTTATATTCTTGCCAACTCCTCCAATGAGAAACAATCTTGACAATTTGTGCTCATATCCATGGCCAGAAATAAAATGAAAGAGCTCTGAAATTCTAAACTATTCCTCTATTCTGCGGACATTTGTCTCATATTCATATTCGTTTCATTCATTATATCCTATGTGCTCCTCCAAAATAATTGCATCTTATGTATTTAAATATATATATATATTTATTTGTTTCGTATGTGATTGATTGCTAAATTTTCTCTAAAGAAAAGCATAATGACAAACATATGTTTATTAAATAAGTTTTGCTTTCACAACAAACGTGATAAGCAATGACCAAGCGGAACACAAATCACATCTCTATTTCTAGAAATATAGTATAGCCAAAAACGGGATTGTTTCTCACCTCTATGAGTTTTGGGTTTGTTAGCCTAGACTAGACTACATAGAAATCGAATTGACTATCCACATCTTGCATGTTATGTTATGCAGCAATGTCTTCCCAGTGTTTTACCAGTTGTATTACGGTAGGTATATAACTTGATATCTCCTGAAAACGCCTTGGGCTCATCTTTAATTTCTGATGCAGAGTCTTTCTAGCCATGTGTTAGGTGAAGAGTGGTGTAAGTTATCATTGACATTTGGATTTACTTCCATTTATCATTTGCACCCTTCAGAGCTTTACATATGGCTGGCCCCCGCACTGCTTTTTGCGGTATAAAGGGGACTGGATAAACAAAGAAATAATATCACCTGAAACTGAAAGTGAAAGAGAATTTAGATTTTAAAATCAGTACCAATCACTGTCCTCAATGTGAGAAATACGACTTGGGACCCTCTGTCATCACTGCTTCACTATTTGATAATCTCTATTGGCCAAATAAACAATAATTGGGCTGTATGTTGTGCCTTAAGTTAATCTGATGTCCCATCTTTGAGTTTGTATGAGTATGATGTCCAAATTGTCTGTTTCGTATTCATTAAACGGTTAGAATTTAGTACAAGCTATTTTTATTTTTACCCACCGCAGATTTTGTAACCACTGGTTGTTTCCCTTGGAAATGGAATAAACCTTGCATAAGATTAACTCATTGTCTGGTCCCACTGAGTTTATCTTAAGCAGACTCCACTGTATGTCTTTTGAGTGTGAAAGATAGAGAGTGTGATGCAACATTTATTGTTTTAAATCACAGATCCCTCAAATTACAGATTTCATTTTTGGGCTCCTTAAATGATATTGTGCGACCTGGCGAGTTTGACAAATATATGTTACACTGCACTTGTTGAATATCATGCATCTGAACAATGACAAAACATATAGTAAATATACAGTACCACAAGTGTCATTGGATATCATTTTTGTTGCATGGGTTTTTATAAAACTTGTATTGATGTGAGTTTTAACGAGCAAAATGAGGGAGATAAAAATTATTTCCAGCGTCACTAGTGTTTGACAGAATGATAGTGGGATAATGTAACAACAGTGCCAGTGAGAGACAAGAACAGAAAATAGAAAAAAGATTTCTGTCGACCGGGGGAATCAAACCCATGCCTGCCACGGCAACTCCGCCTTGCCGTAAACAGAAAACAGCCCACTACCTCTGGACTAATCCGCCACAATGCCGACAATCATTTTTGCAGTGTAACGCTTTCGAGCCTTTCCGATAAGACATTCTGAAAAGTTTGACCATAAAGTTGTGTAAACACAAGGAACACACAGAATTTTCCGATCACAAATTCTGACCATGAGTATGTGTAGACACACACAGATGAGAGGCAAGATTATCAGCTAGTTGCATCTCATATTCATACTCATCCCTGAGACGCTGGAAGGTAGGTAGTTATGGTTATAATGTTGTGATCAGAGGGTCCCTTGAATGTTAATTGGAATAATGAGTGAGAGATAACATCTGCTCCCGAATTCATGGTCAATACGTAAACTTCGGCAATTCTTATCTGACGTCCTTCAACATTGATGTCTACTTAAAATATCACATTACAAAAGTGATTCACTGCATGCCCAAGTATGTTATCCATTAACGTAGCGTCTGTGTATATGGCCGCTGGTCTCTTACTTCTTGTATATTTATACAATAGTTGTATAAAAAATAAATTTTTAATCTCTTGTATCACAATGACAAGGACACAATAAAAAAAACCTAGCAGTAACAGTAACAGACAAAAACAAGAACAAAAACCATGTTTACAAAGAACAAAGCCAAACAATAGGAAACAATCTTTTTCTTTGTGCACAGTAAAGTCTAAGTTTATTAAGAGACAATCTAAAGAGGAGCTATAATGTGGTAATCATATTATATAGCAACAGTGGTTAGAAATAAAAGTAGCAAGAAAAGACTATAGATATGTTATGTAATGTAATAACGTATGAAACACCTGACTTGGTGGTACGGTAGTACAGAAGTAAATTGATTGATGAAAACAAAGGATCATGGGACATGAAATTGAGTCAGCAAAATACACATCATAGATTTACAATCATTTTAACACTTAAATAAGGTTAGTTCAGATAAGTAGTAGAAAAGATATAATTATAGCAATAAAGAAGTAAGGAACAAAATTAATTCAAGATAAAACATCCTCACAATCAACTTTGCACCTGTAGACAAACAACTTTTACTTTTATCAAGGGAAAAAAAAAGAGAAAAAGATCGCATTGATACTAAAATGGACTTGACTTGAGGAATAGGATGATGATAATGTTAGTCAGAATCGCACTGCCTATGCTTGATTGTCAAGTACTATTTCTTTTGTAACAACATGAATTTGAATGAACAAGGCAACTAAAAATGTTTATAATAATATGTGCACAGCTTAATGCCGAAAAAAATTAGATATTGTACTTACATTATAAAGACACAATTTTTTAATGATTGCTTCATTATTTTTATAAATTGTTCACAGTACACTGTATCCTCTATACTTCCTTAAACAAAAAGTCTAAACAAAATGGACAGGCCCAAAGAGGTATTACTCTCTGAAGCGCTTACACCGAAAACGGTCAGTCAGTGAAATACATGTGTATAACATAATTTGTTGGTCCTATTTGCAATATTCTTGAAATATGCATATAATTATAATACAGTTTATAACGCAATTCTCAGATGATGAAAAGAAAATTATGATTCTCCATAGAGCTTCGTTGTATTCGAGTTAAGAGGGCATGCACAGCCAGCTCTGTATGAGTTGTCAATCTTCATGATTAAATGCCTGACACTGTCACCAACACCCTGGTTTGGTGATATTAATACTTTGACAATGTTTGGCTACATCAGTCTTTTTTTTTCCTTCACTCTCCCAACACATACAGAGTCGACTGCACTTTAGCATTTCTTTTATAAAAACAATACCCATCTGGTCAATGGTGTCAAAATTGTTTGGTTTAAAAAAATCATTATCAGTCTTTATTTATCTCTCTGTCACTCTTTTCGTGACATAAATATATTACCACACTTTTATCTATCAATGAGATGTATGACAGTAACGGCAAAGAAAGCAAATTCATTCCTTGTTGGGTACAAACATCCTGACTATCATCCATGATGGTCAAATTATCATCTTGATAAACAACTAATCTGGTCAAAAAAGAAACTCTTGTCCTTGTGACTATAACTATAATCCTCAGAACATGAGTTCAGATATCGAATGAGAGTACTGAATATACCTATTTGAAGGCAATTAGTTGGGACTGAACTATGCAACTACAAAAAAAATATTTGGATCAATACTTCAGACATTTTGGTAATAATAATGAAAACAAAAAGAAATATTATTATCAAGAGCAGTCTTCCTCAACAATGCCTAATTCACTCCACTATGGTTACATTTGTTTATGAGATCACTGGGGTGATAAGCTTATGGTATGGATTTTTATTCACATTAGTCATTGCATACTGAAGGAACAGGTGAGAACCACTGATCTAGGAGTGATGGCAGTTTCTTTTCACATTGATATGTCAAAAAGTGTACATATATACAGTCAACTCCATTTAATCGCAAGTCTCAATGAAGTGGATCCAAATGCCCCACAAACATCCTAAATGACCACTTTGAATAATGGCAACAAATTACAGACAGATCAGCTAAAAATATAGCTATGGTGACAATGGTACAGGCTTGTCATTACTAATCAAGAGAATGCCTGAATTAAACACAATTAATAACAATGAGGTTGGAAATATTTTAGATTGGTTTTCATAGTAAGTAGTATGTTACAAAAAAGAAAGTGATGAGGGGAGCAGAGTTTAAATTTAAAGACGAATGTTATGCAGCAGCAAGAAGTGAATACCGACTCGTAAAAAAGAGACCAAAGGGGAAAAGAGAATAAATGTTTCAGACAAAAAGATTAAGAAGGAAAAGAGCAAAAAGTGGTTGGAGTAGGAGCTTGTGTGTTGAATGCCAGTCTTGTAATGTTCGATAGAGAACTGAAAAGAAAATTTGCAGATATCTATTTACGGCACCCATGGTACTCGTACCTTTCTCTTTCTGTGTCAATTTCAACTATTATACCTCTGCTCTACAAGATTCTATTATAGCTTCTTTTCTTTGCACCAGCTGATTTAATTCCACTCCTTTCTACACTTTCTGTGATTAAATCCCTCCATATACCCCAGGGCACCTCCCCCTGCTGCCTACAATCGAATACTTTGGTAGGTATTCTATTCTCATCCATTCTATATTTAGATGGCCAAACCATCTTAACTGGTTTCTTTCAATTGACACCTACATTTCAGATATATTTAAAAAACTCATTTTAATTCATCACAGAGAAAATAACTTTGAATTTAGAATGTGTCCAAAATAGGCAAATTGTCCACACATTCATTTCAAAAGTAATAATTTTGGAGCAGGGCGGTGAATTTTGAAATTAAAAACTGACAACAAACAAAAACAATATTTGTCTTACTATGATCCTTTCTATTTTATGCAAGCATTTTCCTTTGTGCAAAATGACTTATTAATAACATTTAAGATGATTCTATTGTTAGCATATTCAAGCCTGTATTCTATGTTTTGAAGTAGAAAATAGCAAGTTTTGCTAAGGTTGGCTTAACATGTACTTTCTGAAAACATAAACAATTAGAAATTACAGTTTCAATTTGAAAGACTAATAATGCCAATAGAAAAAGTGATGAAATTGGGAAAAGAGTAGAAATTTTACATTCACAGTTGGCACCTACAAACGCTCCATCCACAAAAACAAAATACACAGATAAAAGGACAAGGAATAAATTTTCAGAACATCTAAATTACAAAACAGAAAACAGTACATAGTGCAGACTGATTTAATTGAAGAATAAGGTTTTATCTCTTAGTCAGTGTCTTTTGTGACTGTAACGATAAATATCAAAATGGGACCATCTGTGATCCTCTTAATAATTTATATAACACCTGACATATTTTGGCCCATCTATTTTCAACCTCATTCTACTTTCAATGATGTCTTATGATGTAATAATAGTGTTTTGTAGTGGAAACAATCTATGAGCATGCATTTTTTCTTGCCATCAACATCCATTCATATTGTGTGGTAAATTAAAATTTTGTCAAAGCTACAGCAGTTAAAAATTTCTTTTATGTTAAAGATGTCAGGATAATTTGCATTTCAGGTATAGCGACTTAATATATGACTTCACAAAATAAAACAATTTCGTCAGGACTAAAATAAAGCATTTTATATTACATGTCACGTCATTAGAAACTGACTGCAGGTACAAACCAGTCTGCACTAGTATTCAATCATGTATTGTATCATTACAAAATAGAGAAAAGAAAAAAAACCCCAACAAAATTCAAAGTAATAATACAATTAAGATAATATAATCTAAATAAATAAGGGAATGCTTCAAATATATATAGATTTGTAGTATATCACAGTGGATTACAGCCCGCATTTTTACACTTGGCACAAAACAAATTAAGTCAAATTCATATTACATATTATCATTACATATAATATACAAGATTAAACATATGATCGGAATTAACAATTGAAGCATATTCACAGAATATCATCCTTCTTGATTGATCCCCACCAAAACCCTGAGCTAGCAAATTGAAACAAGACCACTGAGAATGTATTTTGGTTCTTAGTTAAACTTAATACGTTCAACAGTTCACATATAGTTCTTGCTAAAAATAAAAAAAATATAATGCTATCAAAGTTTCTCAGACACTAAAAAGGAGATAAAACCTACTGTACAGACAATATTTTGTAGCAATTGTTTTACTTGAACCAATGAACGTTAGTGTTTAAAATCATCAGCAGTTCATATAATGCTGTCAATGACCAATGACAGAGGATTTTCAATGAAGACATGATGTCTTGCACATTCAATCAGAAACATAAAATCTCACTGGACAACAAGGGTTTCTAGCCTTTCCACAGTCCTATACCACAGCGTCTTGTGTATCATCACATATAAATATCACTCAATTTACATGATGGGAATGCAATAATAATAATCATAATAATATGGTACAAAACACTTGTCTATTTGTTTTGACATCATGTTAAAAATTCCTGAAAATGTTCTTTAAAAAAAAAAAAAAAAAAAATTCAAAATAACAGCAACAGTAAAATTCATCACTCCATTCCAAAGATCAATGGCAAAAATCATACACTCATTAAGTAGAAATCATAGCAATATTTCAACATTGGGTTGGGAAAAGGTAAACAAAGTATAAGCATAGTACCCACTGATTCAAATCGTTATGCTACATAATTGGATACATTGATTCTGATAACAAAGGCATTTACTAATACAACTTAAAGATGAGGAATTTGGATCACTGACTGACATTGGCTCAGACAAGCATTCCCGTCTATGTGCAATTTTAATCCGCAATAACCACACCAACACAGGAGTTTCGAGATAAAACGGGATAATGCTATAAAACAACACAGGACTCAAGCCTTGGGACCTGCACCCAAATCAGTCACATGACCAACATGATATCACCTCTTGGTTTATAAAACAACTTTAAACTTAAGCGTTAACAAAAAATAATTCAAAATTAACCCATTATGGTGTCAACTTGACATCAGGAATAATGAAACAGTTTTATGTGACAAAAGTTCAGAATTGTGACATTTATTGTCTTAAATTTGATTACATTTCGGGCTCAGTCTCTCCAATTTCGGGTTTCTTTCATTCAGGTTTTGTTTACAATATTAATCAATTGAAATCTTTATGGTGTCATATATAAATTAAACAAATCTTTTACCTGCTAAAACGTTTTCGAAAGCTTTATGTTATCAAAATGGCAATCAAATTGAGGGGGAAAAAACTGGTATCACAATAAAAACAAAAACACACCCCTGACAAATCACAATATTGTCACATATTTGTCACACAGAATGCAATAAAATAAGCACTAAACAGGTTTGAATGTGAACGCAAAAAGAGAAACAAATGGAACTTAAGAGTCACAGAAAAATCAGTGTCAGCAGTGGTGCAACAGAAAATGTAAAAAAAAAAAATGGTCAACATGTGTTTCTCACTGGTATTTGGCAAACTAAATCATGATTGCGGGTATTCCATTTAAAAGGCATGTAGAATTATTTCCCAAATAGACCTAGAATCCCCCCCCCCCCCCAGTCCAATTCCAATCAGAAAAGAAAACTGTCGAAGACTAACAAGGAATAGGATAACAAAATGAGCGTAAAATGAACAAGGGCTTATCAACAGTTAATATAAACAGGAAGACAGACAAAAAATTTATTTAAAAAAATAAATCAACTCAACACTTACAGTAAACAAAATAAGTATGTAAATATATACTTGGGTATGCACTTGGTTTAAATGAAGAGCAAAGATTCAATCTAGGTTTAATTGTTTAAGTTTTCTTTGAGTCTAAAGCAGAGACTTTTAAACAAGTGTGAATGTATCAAATCAGCTTTATATATCCATCAACAGAATAAGTAGATTAAAAAATCAGTCACAACAATTCAATTCCACATATAACATAAAATATGTAAAATTATTTCTCGAAGTATTCATCATCACATCAAAACAAAGGTATTTTAACCTAAAACATTCATAATAATATGTCAACAATGACTACAAAGAAAAGGACAAAACGACAAAAACCTGAGCAAGTATAATTGAGCAAATATAAGAAGAGCCATCAAATGAAATTGAATTAAACCACAAAGTGATTTTGCATTCTTCATAATTCTGGCAAGGAGCATTTGCTGAACATTTGACTTTCAGTATGTGCGACTTTAAAAAAACAACTTACAAACTTATTTTACTGATAATTGACTACACTCTGAAGATCTGATTCCAGTTTAGCACGACGTATCTGACACTATCCATTAAGAAAAAAATGCTGTATAAAAAAAATTGGGCCACAAAACAATTGCCCTTTTAAAAATATATTAAAGGGTAGGCTAATAAAGATGAATTTAACTTTATGTCTATCAATCGTTAATAGTGAAAATGAAATATAACAAATATTATGGATTGTTTTAATTTCCCTTCGCTAAGAAAACAAGAGATGAATCGTAATGCTTTCATATGAACGACTACGCCAATATACTTAAAAATAAAAATTCAAAGCTCAGCATGCACATAAAACCAAATACCTTCAAGTTGTAATATTATTCCAGAATCACGCATGATGATAAACAATGCTAAAATAAAGATGGAATTTTTTTATTTTAAATAGCATTGTATTTCACACTGAAAGTGTATTAAGCTCTTGTAAAGTTTCTTCTTCGGAATAAAATAAAAAAAAACTTTACCTTGTTTACTCTATATCACATAAAGAGCATAAATCTATGCTAAAATAAATCATTTGGTTTTCTTGTAATGTGGATGACCAAAGTCATTGTTTGTGACCTTACAAGCTGCATGGCCATCATACACATCGAATTTATGTTCGAGGGAATAATAATATTTAAAAAAAACGAAACATGTAAAGAAAGACAATGGAGATACTCATAGATATGTACGTCATTAAGCACAAGCAAGTAGCGAGCATTTATATGTAACATTCTCTCGGTTTCAATAAATCGTTTAGGTAATAAATGTTAAATTTGTCTTGATTATTCAGTATTTTTAGAGTGATATAAAAATTTAGTCATGCATACACTTGTTTTCTCTCTTCCCTTACATTCACTCTCTCTCTCTGCCTTTAGCTTGTTTTAAATTCGAAACTGATTGTTATGGCAAAATGAATGGATGAATGATAAGGGTATCTAATTTAGCCAGGCCTGAATTCTGACGGCTGGATGGGAAAAATGCATGTCATCATAGTTTCTCATACAGTAGTCAAGTCATGCAATTGCAACAGAAAAAAGATCCTGCAATAACATAGCACTTATGCATCCATCTCGCTGCTCTCATAAATTTCTGGTGATACCATAAGTTTTGACTCCAACCAGCCTTTCAACTTTTAAAATATATTACAAATTATTTGTTTTCAAGAAGCAAGGTGAAAAAACCCCATCTCGTAACGTACCTCAAAGCCTTGCATTCCAAAATATCAAATGCTCACTAAGTAGCGAAGGTGACAGAGTGGCTGAGCTATCGCACACATACTATTCATCATCACAACAATTCAATCAAAACTAGCCTGGGTACCCATTAAGATCTTATATATATATATATATAAAATATTGTTTCTTTTAACCCTGAATAGTGGCAAAACAATGACAAATGTTTTGAGATATTCAAATGCTCTCACGCCAAGGGGAGGAGGCTGAAAAAAACCAACTTTTAAAATAACATTAGTTTGACGATTTTCAAGCCGTGAAGTTCCAAATCTTGATTACTTTTTATGGTTGCTTCGGTTTTCAGTGTTAGACACAGGCTGTCGATGTAAGCTGTTTAACAATACATTTACCTGTGGTTAAAAAAAAAGCAATGAGATGAAATTGGCAACAAAAACTCAAAATGAGGAAATTTTATTGTGAAAGGCTCACAACCTATCAAAACAAATATTTTTGTACCGATATAAATTGTCTACCGACACGAAATTCGCCATTTCCATGGATTCATGAAAAATTATCATCACTAGATAACTAATTAAATATGAGTGAATTAATACATTTTTCTATATCTCCAAATAAAAAGAAATCTTTTTTTTTTTTTAATGGAGTTAAGAAGGGCTGGAAGTTTGTTAATACTTTGGTCGCCACATTCACTTGTGTCGTATTGCATGTTAAGCTGCTACCTGTCTGTTTTAACATGACTTTTGTTGGCATAGTGAAACACGCCTTAACACCAAAAGGTACAATAGGTATTGATAAATACATAAGTAAAAATGCATAGGCCTAGTATACTAGCAAACTCCGGCAACCAAGCAACTTACTTCCTCCAAAAGATGGATGTTAGCCTCTAAGACTGCGTGCAACTGTCTTACCACAGAGGCATGTTTTTCTGTCTGCAGCCAGTACATGTTTGTCATTGCTCTGTTCCTGCAAGAAAACACAACATCAAAGAAATCGTATAAGAACCAGCATTTTTTTTTTTATATATAAAAAATTGGGCATAAGGCACAGTACATAACAAGTAAACTTCACTTGCATCTTTTTCTAAATGAAAAAAAAAAAGAAAACCCTGCATACTTTGATAAAGAGAGGTCTATTTGCCAGTCCAGATTAATGATGATAAGCAATTGGTGGAGGCTAATCCTCTGTTCAGCCTAAAATTTCTGAACTTTAACATTGTGATGTTAAATTGCCCACCTCACATTAACTGTTTTAATCTCTACACTAGGTGCCATGTCTGAAGACAGATACCAGATCAGTGCAGGGGCCGGATACACAGACCACCACACGTTAACTGTTAGCATATTTTGGCACACTCATAATGCATTGAATTCCACTCACAACATAACGTGATTATAGTGATTCTAAGCCTGTACACATGTCTTATTAGTTAATGTATGGTCTGTGTACACAGCTCCAGATTAAGAATTTTAGGCATAATATGTAGAGGGTCAGTCTGCTGTCTAAATGTTTCCATTTATTGTAAGCAATACAATGTTAAATGTTACCCACATTTTTGCCCTTGTTTAAAAAATACAAAAAAACAAAGGTATTGTTCACCTCAGCTTGCAAAATAGGACGAAAAAGAGAAAAACTGTGTCTAGTCATGTTAATTCTTTGGGGGAAAAAATCAGAACCTATACCAAAATACATCATTGACCTTACCTATAATCAGACGAGACTTGAGGAATCCACATGGATCGGACTTCCATTTTACTTTGTAACAACAATATTTTATAGGTCAGCCCCATAGCTGACATCATGAGGAAAAACACTCTGGGAATATCACATAAAAAATTACATTAATTTTAATTAAAATATATTAGGTGAGGGAGAAAAAACCCAAACATTGATAACTTTAAAGACTTATAAATAATAGTCATAAAAAGTATATTGATGAAACATTACATTAATGTACTTAAATATATCCATTTTTAACTCTAACAAAACATTTTAAAGCACACACAAACCAGTCCGCCATGATAAGACATGAACACATTTGAGTGGCCGGACTACAACTGCGACGAAGGCTTAATATTGTGAATCATTGGTTAATGCTCATTAACTTTAAAAAAAATGATGGTTGACAATTTGTACAGGTGAAGATTCAACAACATTGAAGAAAGTTGTGAATTAAAATGATCAGCAAGTAAAAAAAATCAATTTGCTGTTGGTTGAACAGATAAAAAAAAGTATGGTGGCATAAATTAATCATTGGGATCTGTCCCCCCCCCCCCCCCAAAAAAAAAATAATAATAATTTGGCCATATACATATACCATTATAAAACAATGCAAACACCTACTACAATTCAGAAATTGTTAATAACCGATATAAAACCTAATTATATAAGTGACCATGAATGCCAAGACTGACCCATAAAAATACTTCTTTCTTTCTTTTTTCATCAATTTCCTTTCTGACAGTTTCATTATTAATTCCACTACTTCCTACAATTCTTCACTCCTGTTTCAAGTCTTTCCTCTTGGTCTGGTGTCATTCCTACTGGACACCACGTTTCAAGCGTCGATTGAATGAA
>JARDUL010009131.1:1549-13381 GCA_030265205.1 Dirona pellucida | reverse complement strand
TTCTTCTTCTTCTTCTTCTTCTTCTTCTCCTTCTTCTTCTTCTTCTTCTTCTTCTTCTTCTTCTTCTTCTTCTTCTTTTTCTTTTTCTTCTTCGTCTTCTTCTTCTGCTTCTTCTTCATCATTTTCTTCTTCTCATTATCATCATCATCACAAGTTTTACTTGCAGTGCTATGAGCTTGTTTGAACAGGGTATAGCGCTTTGCAAATGTCATTTAGAATATCATTATTTACTTTCAGTGTCGGATAGGTCTACTCATTTTATATCTGATGTGCTATTGTGACAGCATTGTGTTTATCTCTCACCCAGTTAATAGTGTTCTTTCAAAGGATCCTGGTTGTCTGCAGGGCGTGTTTATCGGGTATCGTTATTCTCATAGACTGTTTTGACTTATTTGTCTGTGCATTTTATGTCTCTCCTTTGACACTGTACAGTGAGTACATTTACATACAAATGTGAGGACACAAAACCTATACAGTAGTCTTCACAGGAGAGCATAATCTCGAGGAGACATATTCACTGTCTTAGGCGGACTAAGCTCTTATGCTGACTTCAATCTTGTGAAACAAATATAATATATGCTATCAGTGGATGAGTTTGGAGCTTATTCAAGACAGGTAACCATATTTCTTGCAGAGAGCACTGTTTTTGGAGTGAGGCAGGATTGAGCATCTTAAGTCTTGAATTCAGGCTGTTTGCATGGAAGTGTAAAGTCTAATCTGCTCACCCATCTCGCCCCCCTGCTGGCAATTCCATATAATTTACAGTGTTTTATGATTCAGCAGTTTCATGTTTTGATTTATATTTCTTGGTTTCTATTTCTCTCTTTGTTTCACAGAAGAATGGTTCAGCGTGGCATTGGAAAAGCTGACCTTGTGGGGTCACTTTTTGTGGATGAATGCACGTACATTTCTTGTTTATACATTGGGACTCATCCTCTTTTTGTAAGAATTGCTGTTCTTGTCTTCTAAACGTGTATTGTTTTGTTTTTTGTAAAGAAATTGCTCACATTTGGTAAAATGATTGACATATTCAAATTACATTCATGATTTATCTCTTTTTTTTCTTTTCTTAAATTCATGATAATGTATGTTTTTTAAATGCATTGCTAGCTAAGAATGCTTTTGTGGAGCTATGTTTAGTCTTACACTTACAAACTATTAAATCTTTGTATATGAAAATGAAATATGTAAGTATTTTTCTTGATAATTTCGTTGTGAATTAAATTATTTTCTGTCAAATGTTGATGTTTTGTTGTTACCGGTTGCAGATCATGTGGTGCTTACCAGCTCGCTCGGTACCTTGTTGTCAAGGGCTGGACTTGGATGATGAATAAAATATATACCCGGCTTGGGAAGAAAACCAATGAGGATAGCAGCTGGAAGTCAAGGGACTCGGCACGACGTAGGATTGGCCTAGAAGAGAACATAGCCTTGCCGTCCACAGGTGAGATTTGAATTTTGTTTAGGACATAGGAAGAGAAGTTCAAACAAATGGAGAGTACCAGAAGTGTGTAGAAAAAAAGAATGTAAAAGGTGGCATTTTTAAGAGCTATATATTTGTTGTATAGGATGTGAGATGCAAACGGTAGCCATGTTTTTGTTCTTCCCCAGTTTGAATTAGGTTTACAAATTATTATTATTATTTTATTTTTTTGTGTGTTTAGGGGAGGAGGCAATGAGAAGACTTCTGGCTTGTAATAAAGGAAAAGATCCGTACAGGTGAGCTGAGTTGTGGTTCATATTTTTTAATTTACATTTTATCTTGAGGCAAGCCATGAAGGTTACAACTTGATGTCGAAAAGAAGACTTAACATCTACAGATCTCACAAATTGTTTTTATTGACTGAATCCATTGTTGGAGATTGATATTGGGGCTGTTATTAATAATAATAAAACAAAGCTTCTGAATTTGTTGAAGTCTTGCTTCTTAGTCTTTCTCAATTTATCTTGTAAGTTGATCTTCATATTTGGTAAACAATTTGCTACCCACCGTTTCAAATTTTAAAAAAAGTTAAAAAAGTTATTTAAACAGAGCTGTGTCTCCTATGGGCCTCAAATTAATATATTTTTTCATATGATTATTTAGATGAAAAATTTATTATACTTCACTGACTCATTTTATTAGAACACATAATTTTTTACAATTTTTTTCTCCTGTTCAGTATACTTGGTGTAAGACAAGACTCTAGTGATGAGGATATTAAAAAGTATTACAGGAAACAGGCTGTGCTCGTTCATCCTGACAAGGTTTGGAATTTTATTTCAAAGTGTCTGTCCTACTCTAGTTTTTGTTCAAATCATCACAAGAATGTTCAAATTATCTTCTTGCACTTTCACAATTTTGGTATATTGTAGTTTCAACGCTTATGATTTTAACGTCTAGGAAATAAGTGGACCAACTATTTTAGAAACTAATTTGCTTCCCATCTGGGCTGGGTGAGGAGGTCTCAGTAATGCTTTGATAGCTCTAAGCGCTTTACAGTAGCATATTTACCTCGGGTAAGCAATGGAGCACTCAACACGTAATACACCACACGCTGCCTGTCAGGCGCGAATACAATTTTTGGACACGGACAAACGCTGCTTACAACTGAGGGGACCTCCGAATTTAACGTCCGTCTCCGATAGGACGAGGTAAGCAGGGCAAAGTGTCTCACCTAAGGACACAAGCGCCGGTGAGCCAATACATTTCATTATGTATATATTTTTGTTGTCGCTGACGGGTTTAGAACCCAGGCGGTCACCGGTCTATTCGTGGCTTGTCAACACCAACTGCTCGGCCACCTGTGTAGGAAGGAAGAAAACAGAGTTAACAGAAGTTTGTGCATCCAGAGTAACTGTTTTGTATACAAATTATGTAACACTATGAAATTGTGCCATTTTTAGACAATAAAGAAGTATCTTATCTTACCTTATTCTATCTTACTGTCCATGCAAGCTCAACATCTATTTCATATCCGGCCTTAATTTGAATGTGATTATGTGGTTTTGATCAAAGACTGTAAAAACAGTAAATGCATTGATTGTCATTGTTTTACCACCCTGTCGTGTCTCTTCATGTATTGATAACAATTTTATTTTCAGAAAGTTAGACCTATATAAGAAATATTAGTATCTATTTTTAAAATTAAAATCATGACATTATAATGTTTCAGTTATAATTTTGATATATTTTGCTTTCTTTGGGGTGATATATTTTTGTATGAATAGATTTATTATTCTTTTCTTGTTTAGAACCAAGAGCCAGGAGCAGAGGAAGCATTTAAAATTCTTGGTCATGCTTTTGAAAAGATTGGTGAACCGGTAGGTTAAAGTAATTGATCATGTGATTGGTGAACTGGTAGATTAAAGTAATTGATTTAATTATCAGCATGAATACTTTTGATATATTTGATTAATTGAATCATTAGATGTTGCCAGATATAGATATTTTTGTTCATCTTTTAATTGGTTAAGATTTTTAGTCAAAAGTGTTTTTCAGCCATAAGTACACAATTACTAAGAGTTGTGACAAAATGTATCAAAATGCAAAGACAATGTTGACCTGCCATCCTGTAGGAGAGTGATAATAATTGTAATAATAATAATTAAGTGATATATATCTGTATTGCCATACACTGCAGATATCAAGCCCAGACAAGGGGTTTAAAGATGGCGTATGTAGATTGCGGTAGTCATTGTTTAGCCTTGGCATTACATTGAAGAAACAACTATGAGTTAGGTGCATAAATCATCATCATTGTTTGTTAAGATGGTATTATTTAACATACATCACAGAATTTCTTTATGAAATTTAGTTTGGCAGGTATGAATGTTTCAACATTATTTCAGTGTTTTGTTTAGTCATTGATGTATGGGAGTTTAGTATTAATTGGTTCCAATGAAGGATGTTTCTGAGTGATGATCCATCTTTGAATGAATTAGAAGACAAAGTCAACTCCTTTTCATCATTTTTATTTCTTCCAGAGTAAACGAAAGGAGTACGATAATCAAGCATTGGTTGAAAGTGAATCAGACTTGCGGGTAAGTCATTAGGGTTGTTATCTTGGTCAATTTTTTATAAAGCTGAAATGTTACTTATTTTATTACAGTTTTGTTCTTCTTTTCTTTTCTTACTTTCAGGATTGTAAATAAAGAGGACATTGAAAATAGAGCATTTTATGAATAAGATTTTCATTGCTAACAAAGGTCAGGATTAAGAATGCCTCTCTCATTTTATCTCCTTTACAGAAAGAGTTTTCAGATCTGATCACCAAACTACAGACTAAGATTCAAGAGGTAAAGTGACGTTGATTAATATTTTATTCATGTTACCATTTTTAACCAAAGATTCCTGGAAACCAGGGATGGAAACAGGGGGAATCACAGGTTTTCGGATTAAATTTCCATTTTCTTTTTCTCTTCAAGTCATGGTTTTATGTTGGGTTTTTAATGAATGATCATGATTTATGTAAATTCCCAGGTTTTAAATACAAATTTCCCAGGTTTTAAATACAAAATTTCCCAGGATTTTAATCTCTAGGATTGGCAGGGCTGACAGGATCAAACTTGAGCTTGTGATCAATATTAATGCACCGTGAATATGATAAGGTAGTCTGGCTTGAAGTTCAGATCCTGTATCCAAGTTCTTGTGAAATGTGAGCTCTGAGGTAATGAGCAATTTTCAGCATGTTATAACCCTTGCCTTACAGTGCAGGAGTTTTTTAGTAAATCGATCAGTTATTTCCCTTATCGTTTATCACGAATGTTTGGCTGTGGGTCTAATGTCAAAAGATTAATATATGATTTTTGAAAATATTGGACCTGGGCCTGTTGACTGTGAGGTTGTAATTGTAATGTAATATTCGATAACTTTGTAATAGAATAGTTCACTTATCAGAGTTTTTGAATGACACTTTTTTCCTTATATTTTTAATTCTCATAGACTTTGTTTTTTGTTGTCCCTCCTGCCAAATAATTGATTTTTACCATTTGTTTTATCTTTCACTGATCAGGCCGCCAATTTGATGCCCTGTGATAACTGTGGAAACAAACATCGTCGGATTCCGGTGGATCGTCCCATTTATAGTGCTAGGTTCTGTCAGAAATGTGACATCAGACACTCAGCCAAAGAGGTAACTAAATCAAACATGAGGTTCGTGCAGATTGGGATTTGGTAATAATATCTTTTTATCCTGGTACGCCACCGGACACAATGACCCCTGTCCTGGAGCTATAACAGGGAACAAGCTAAGATGTCACTTGTGGCTGTAAATGCCTGACACACCTTTTATTGTTCAATCTATCTTTGACAAATGTTGAATTAGTACAGAAAATTGAAGACATGAGAACAATATCTTACTTGAGTCAAATTTTATACAATTGAGAAAAAGAACTTCCTTTTCGTTATTCTATTGCTTTGGAAGCAAAACTCCAGCGTTGCATCGAATTCCTGCAAAACTATGTGTCAGATTGTTTCATCATTGCTTGAAATTGAAATAGATAGACACAGTTTTGTAGCCTTTTTTTTTTTTCAAGCATAAGCAAGTACATCCATTATGGATATATGTATAGCCAGGACTGATAGTCATTATGGATATAATACCTGTAGCCCGGATAGAATGGTGTTGGCTGTTGATGAGGCTGTACCACGCATGCATTAAAATTATTCTATGATGTTCCAATGGCAACTTAAGTGGGTTGGGGGGAGAGTACCTCTGATTTTTTCAGTCCTGAAGAATCAAGAATCGCCGATTCAAATGTGAAGTCGAGTCGCCTGCCTCTAACAACTCTATTCCTTTGTATTTATTGATTTGTTTTGACAGGGTGATGTATGGGCAGAGTCTACAATGTTAGGATTTTATTGGAATTACTATGCACTGATGGAGGGTCATGTGTATGATATCACTGAGTGGATGAAATGTCATGTAAGTAGCCGTCTCTCCTTCTCTCTAAGGATAAAATATTATACAAAGATAAGAAATGTTCAAACAGTGAATGAAAAGAAGGAATGATGAAATGCTGAAACTGAATGAAAAGAAGACGAGAAGATGAAATGTTCAAACATTAAATGAGGCGAAGAAAAGATGAAGTGCTCAAACATTAAATGAGGCGAAAACTAAAAGAAAAAATGTTGAATTAGTGAACAAAAAGAAGAGGTTTTCAAATATTTAACAAAAGGAAGAAATGTACAAGTCATTGCACCTTTTAATCTATTGACCAAGTTGTTAGTTGTAGACATAATGATAGTATTGGTTGAAAATTGTTACATGTCTGAGGAACAATGATGATAGGACTTCTATAATTCTAAGCCTAGGTTGCAATATTCCCCCCAGTTCCTTTCATACCTGATGGGGATAAACAAGGCTACAGAAAGGTTGTTTGTTGTTCACCTTACCAGTACTGCATGTAATGTTGCTCATGATCAAGAAAGGTATTTTGACACAGTAGGCTGATCCCCTGGTTGTCTTAATTGATAGGGATGTGGGATTGAAACAACTGTTACAATAACACTCACAAAGGCAGCGTCCAATATCATCGTTCCCTTGGTGAACAAAATCTTGTGTGATGGAATTAATACTAATTAAAGATCTAAATAAAAGGGCAAATGTTAGATTGTTTGTTTGATGAGTACTTAGTAGCTAATAACTGTCACTTATATTCCTGCAGCACGAATTTTACAAGCGAATGCGGGCGAATGAGCACACAGTATTGACAAGGATTGCCACAGACGGAAACAAAAAGACCAAGCACCATCAATCCAGGTATGAAATCTATGAGGCATGAGGTGACAGGTTGACCAGAAGGAATGAGAGCTGCCAGAAGCTAAAAATCTGAATAGGAGGAATGCAAAAAAGATAATGGAATAGCTTCAAGTTTAAAACAAGTCACAAAACATAGAACATTTCAGGTGTCCCTTCCGTCTGCTAACGAACACATTAAATGCAAAATTGTAAGCGAAAACAGTTAGTCTTAGAGAGGTGTATTCTGTGTAAGTCAGACAGTCAACTGTCAGATGGGACTAATAGAGGCAAACCGTTATTTGGCCTCCTTTTTGCCAAATAAAAATGGAATAAGCACAGGTTCTGTGGGTTGCTAGACCTCTCTATGAATGACTAGACTGGGCTGAAGAATACACAGTCTTAAGATGCAGTGGTGTTCCTACACTACATGAAACAATGAAACTGCATTATCGCCCCCTTAAAATATATATATATGGGATATGTCTAGTGACACGTCAGCTCAGTCCCAAATATTTCCTGGAACTGGAGCTAGTTATAAATATTGGCTGGTAGTAGTATGACTTGAAGAAATGAGAGTGTTTCTTCCACCACTCCTTCTCATTGAATGCAATTGATGAATAGTGTGGGAAGTTATGTACATGGATTGACACTCCGACTCTTTCACTTTCCGTCCCGACACATTTGTCTAAAAAATGTCCCAATTATTTTTCTCCAACAGAGAAGCCAATTTGGATGACTTTATCAACCACTTTTTCCCAAAGACGCCTGGCCATGCTGGTGGTGCTGCGAGTCAAACTAACGGAGGCCAGCCTCATTCTGGAGCTGAGCCTGGCTGGGGTCAAGCCTCTTACGCCTCAGCTGGTTCTTCCTCTGCTGCTGCCGCTGCCGCCGCCAGGAAGGCAGGAGGAGGTCGACGCAAGAAAAAACGACATTGATGAAGGCCCCTTGTTATTGATATGAATATGATGAAATGCTAATGACTATGGTGTTTGAATGGAGATTTCATTCGACAAGAAGTTTTTTCTGTTTAAAGCTATCGGCAGCCCTTGTTAGGGTTTTTCATGAATGATGATATAATTTAGTTTCTGTAAGAGGATTTGCTCATCAAAAGGTCCCAGCAGATGTTGCCAAATGTTTGCTGTTTGGAGCTCAATTTACTCTCTTTTAATATAGGTATTTAGCTTCCATTTATTTTGCTTTAAATTTTGTTTTGATTTTAGCTCCTTTTCAAGATGATTTTTGGCTTCTCTTGAAATTGTGCATGTGGCAACACTGACTCCCGATGATTGGAGGAATGGGACATAGCTCTGAATGTTGATTGGATTATGTTCATGTAGCCTTAAAATAATCTTACAGGATAGAGGTTAAAGGTATTGTGCAGCCTTTTGCTGAAACTTGAAGGCAGGGAGACAGGAGATGAGTTTGTAAATAACAATTGAATCAGATGTATGAAAATCAAGATGACGGAATTTTTAAAGTTTTTAATGTTGATGTTACCATGCTATATTTCATTGTAATATTGAGAGGAATGAAAAGAAAAAAAAGGAAAGAGAAAGAAAAAAAAAGAAGACAAATGCTATTGTTTGTGGAATGGGATGAGTTTAAAATGGCTGGAAATCTAAAACTGGTAAATTATCAGGCAAGAGGTCACGTCAGGTCGTGGTTATGATTATGATATGCCTCAGGATCTTTCTTTTATCTCTATGTCTTTTCCATATATTTACCTTAGAAATAGAGGAAAAGATAAGCAGACATTATTTACATATCCTGTCCTTGCTCTACAACAAGGTCTTTGGTGATTCCCCCTGGAACTGAAATGCAAATGTTGTACAAGAAGATTGATAAACACATAATATTTTGATGACCACGTCTTGGAAGGGGAAACGTGTGCAAACTTCACCATTTCCCATGGGATTGATACCTGTAGACACACCTGGAATTGATACCTGTCGACACACCTGGAATTGATACCTGTAGACACACCTGGAATTGATACCTGTAGACACACCTGGAATTGATATTTGTCTGAAGAAACATTGAGGACATTGCCTTGCTTTGATAAGAAGCCAGGTTCAGAAATAATATATTTTGAGAATTTTGTTGTTTGATTAGTTGATGTGAATGAACATTTTGAACGATTCATTTGGGTCAGATGATGTAAACTATTTATGTGAAATAATGAACCAACGTTTCTATCATTGAGTATTTTTCTGGCTACCAGGTCAAATGAGTCGGAAGTTTGGATTTTGGCATATGAATATTTGGTTTTTAAAGGATTATCTAGTCCTCTTTGAGTGATGGAACAAATGGGAAGCAGCTAGTATAATTGTTTGCTGAGATTTGACGTTAAAATTTAAAGATGCTCAATTAGTTTAAATCTAAAGGAAGAAAAAAAGATGATAAATCAGGTTTACTGGGCTGTTTCTGGGTTCCAGAAATCTGAAATGTGAACATTTCGACTAGTGGCAAGTCATGTAGTGAACAATATAATATCCTATATATAATAATGTTTAAAACAAATGCTTGATGACAGTGAGGGCTTTGGGTGAAAAATTGACATTGTATTGAAGATTTTTCATTTTGGCACACTGGTATTCAATTTGATTCTTAGAAATTTGAATCTGTTTGTGTACGGTAAGGTTACATTTTGTGTAATGAAACGTTGAATTTTAATTTTTAGATAGATGAATTTATGAGAATAAGCAATTTGTAATGAAACGTTGAATTTGAATTTTTAGAAAGTTGAATGTATGAGAATAAGCAATTTGTAATGAAACCTTGTTATACTAGGTCTTCTTCTTAGATGAATAAGGGCTGGGTGTGTGTGAGTGGTGAATGCATTTGGGGAGGGTGGCATGGATTTACAAGGGTGCCAATACCCCACGGCGCCTCTGTTGTTACTATTGCACCTACCACTCCCGACTCCCCATTCATAATGCAGACGCATTGTTGGAGTTTGTCTTGCATCATTTCAACACTGTCCTAGTGACCCAACCGCATTATTTCTCCTATTATTTAACACTCAAGTCTTCTCCACACAGTACGTCGACTCTGGAGGAGATTTTAAGTTTTTCTTGACAAAATATCTTGTTGGGTAATTTCTGTCACTGCTTTACATTTATATTTATTTGAAGCCACCCTTTTCTTCTCTTCTTCCCAGACAATGTTGGAGTCATCTGTACTACATGTCATGCACAATAGCAAAGTGGGGAAAACTTTTCTTGTCCGTGTGTTACATTTGAACCAATCTAGGATTGCTTAGGTTTTTCTTTTTCTCATGTAATATATATCATTCCCTTTTTAAGTCGAGGAAATAAAAATTGACCACTGACTACTACTACTACTGCTATCCCGCGATTTATGTGATACAGCCAAAGGGAAAGAACCTACAAAGTTTTCACTCTTCTGCAAAATCTATAAGATGAGAAATCTCCTCTTTTGTTGTAGATTTGAGCGTCAGTGTTGTTCTCATGTCAGTATTGTCAGTTTGGTGAAATCACGTGTCGACATTGAATTGACCTCAAGTACATCTGGCGTTGGTGTGGTTCAGATTAGTCAATTTTCACTGGTTTATTTAAGTTTTTAGTTTGCTGGCCCTGTTTCCCCCCTGATTTAGTTGGCCCACGTTAATGTAAACCCACACTAGTATGACTGGGTGTTGAAAGCCCTCAAATGTATCCCTTTTAAAAATATTTTGAAATTATTCTACCAATATTTTTTAGATTTGATGTTTTATATTTTCTCTTCTGCTTTAACTTTAACTTTAAGTTCCCTTTTCTAGTGCGTGTGATATTGTTTTGTTTGGACAGATATAATATAGGCCTGTATAATATATGAGAAGTCCTTGTGGATCTATTGCATTGAGTTTATGTCTGTTGTGTTTACGGGACATTGTATGTTCAACAAATTACCCATTATTTTGGTACAATTTAGTGTGCACTTCCCACCAAGTGATTTTTGTCCATTTAGAATCAATAATAAAAAAAAGGATTAATTGAGAATTTTAAAATAATTTTTTCCTTGGAAGCTAAGATGTCGACATCATTTGCATAGGTTCAATACTGTGAAATGCTGAACATGTGACACGACCAATTTCAATTGAGTTGTTAGATGTTGTCCATTGTCCTATTAAATTGTTTCAGATGCCTGAAAAAATATATGAATGTTTTTTCAACTCATTGGCAACAATGCTGATGAAGATAAGGAGATGTACGTTTGTAAAATTATGTATGGCTGTGAAGACTGAAACTAAAATGAAATTAATTCTGAGGATGGTTTCTAAAGGTGCCAAGAAGACGGAGGATCTGTTTTATTTATACCTGAACACGCTTACCAGGAAACAGTGAGGACTGCTCACATTAATTTCTGTCCAAGCTGATTGTTAGTTTTGTCATGGGATCTAATCGCTTGTTGTACACTGATACTACAGTCCTTTACTCTCTCCTTTACTCACTCTGCACAAAACAACAAACACGAATAATGCAATGTCCCATGATTTTATAGACAGGTTATGCTGGTGTGTACAGTCAAATCCTCATCACCATCCACATTTATTGCCTGGATTTTGCCATGGCACAAAGTGATCCAGGAAGGAACTGTCTGGAACATGAAAAAAAGCCATTCATAAACATGGATTTCAAATCAGTACCGTATCGAGTTAATCATTTATAAACACCCCCTCCATTTTCTCTCTCTCTCTTATTTCTCACACAGACTCAGAAAATCGTAAGCGGAAACTGTTTTCTCAGGGGTCCATTTTTTTTGGTCAATCAATTGTTTCAAGCAATATCCATCCCAAACCCATCATGTATGCCCCCATTCACCTATTGGTAGACTGTCAACGTGTAGGCCTACATGGTCCATTTACGTATTGGTAGACTGTCAACATGTACATGGTCCATTTACCTATTGGTAGACTCAGCATGTATTTGGTCCATTTACCTATTGGCAGACTGTCAACATGTATTTGGTCCATTTACCCATTGGTAGACTGTCAACATGTATGTGGTCCATTTACCTATTGGTAGACTGTCAACATGTATTTGGTCCATTGACCTATTGGTAGACTGTCAACATGTATTTGGTCCATTTACCTATTGGTAGACTGTCA
>JARDUL010008909.1:0-10144 GCA_030265205.1 Dirona pellucida | reverse complement strand
TAGGGGAATCACCAATAAATCCATTGTGGAACGTACCATTAGGGGAATCACCAACAAATCCATTGTGGAACATACCATTAGGGGGAATCGAAATTTGGAGAAAGTGATTTTTTTTTTCTTTCTGGAAATGACTAGCTCTGACGTTGTACATTATGCAGATAGTGATTTGCACCAACAATATGTATGCTTCCTTTTATTTCAGGAAAATAATACCCAATTTTATTTGATCCTTCAGATATGTATCTTGCTTGCTTTTCTGGGGGTCGCTTGTGATAATAAAATCATTGATATTGTGTCAGTAGAAAATGAAAGTAAGTGAGGAGGAAGTGAATGCCTTTTGTAGATAAGTGCGAGGGGGGAGGGGGGGGGGGAGGAGGGGGGAGGGGGGGGGGAGAGAGAGAGAGAGAGAGAGAGAGTTTTAATTTGAATAATTTAATGGTGCTTTCACATTCACTAATTATTTTTCTGCTAAGTTGAACTGAATATTTAAACAAGGATATGATTGATCTCTTTTCATCCAAATGTAACATTAAACGATAATAAAACTTTTTGCTCAAATAAAACTAGCAATAGCATTGTGAAATGTGACAGAATTTGACATTTTGTCACAGTTCATTTCAGCAAATGTTTCTCTTCCATTATGTGCGTAGCCTTATATGTTCTGGGGTATATGATTGTCTTTTAACTATTTTTGATTCGTTTAAACAATTTCTGATGAGGGCCTGAAATTTGCATGAAATCAAAATGTAGCAACAATTAGGTGGTTGCTGCTCGGGATTTTTATTTTATTGGGCTACATCAAACGCCGCTGATATGATTTAACGGAAATCTTAAAGGTTAAATAGCTGTTCTGCACTTTGGCTTACAATGTGTTGTTATGATAAGCTGAATACTCATATAGATTTGATGTCTTCACTGATTTTGATGAATGCAAATTAATTATGCATTGACAAAATTAAAGACTTGATTTCTCATACATAATAATATATCTCTGTAGGCATCGTTACAATCTTAAATTTCTAAAAATAGTTTCTCTTTAGTTATAGTGCTTGAAAATAATTTAATTTAGATGTTGAATCCATCTTCTGAAGTGTTTTTAGATTGACACTTGTACAATATGACACTTTTTGTTACCATATGTCTAGACAAATATATGTTAACAAAATTTCTATTTTGCTTTTCAAAGTTGCATAGATTTGTGAACTTTTCAAATTTTTACAAATATAAATTTCCTTACCAATTTGTTATGTTCTACATACAGTCTCTTCAGATTCAAAATTCTAGATATTATAATTAAGGGAGAGGGCTTAATTAAAGAATAGATTTAGAATTAAGATTGTGCTTTTCCAATATGGTGGCCATTTCTGTGACAAGGAATGAAAACGGGATAGATTAAAAACAAATTTAGTTACCTGCTTCTTCACTTCAAGTCTATGCTTTGTATGTGCAATGTTTCAAATTAATGTACATGAATAAAAAAAAGTTTAAAAAGACCTTTTTGTTATCCAAACAACTAAACAAGATGGACATTGCATACTTGCTGCATTTGGCCTGTCAAATTACTCAATGTAAGTACAAGGTATCTCAATGAATGGGACATGTAAGTAAAAGGAAAAAGACTTGAATTCACCTCTCTGGAGTTTGTGCGAATTTATCAGACTTGTGAGCAATCATTAACTTAAACCCCTAATTTGGAGAGCTTAATCAGAATTTGCTATGGCTAGAACAATACTGACATAGAAATAAATTATTTTTCAAAATGACTATAAATGTTATAGGACAATCGTTAAAATGCCTAATGGTGCATTAAGGAAAGACACTTCCAACAAATATCCAATTTCATCTTATGTTACTTTGAAAACTTGTAGCTCATGAACACAGAATGTCTTATGAGAGTAGGTAACTGTCACTGACACCAAAACAGTCGGCCAACTACAGAATTTCAGAGCATTTTAGAAATATAACTCTTAAATATGTATATAATGTAATATATATGTATTTTATGAGGGTAAAATTTAATGCAAGTTTTTTTTAAATAATGATCCTAATTTTGACCCAATGCGCCACTATATTCCTTTTTTTTATTGTCCAAGCTTTAGCTGAAAACTTTGCTTTCTTATAATTATTTTAAATTTCTTCCTAATAAATAATTCCAGTTAAAGAAAAGTTAGAAATCAAATATATATTTTTGTAAGCTATTCACTTCCTTTCTTCATGTGAAGGCATTTACTGATTAATATAATGAAAAACATAGAGATCGCAAACTATCATAACAAAAGCAAAAACATTTGGCTGAGACAAATAGGGTGAGTTTCAACTAAAGGAAATGAGTTAAAGTGTAAGTACAAATCTAGACGGCATAATGGTAAAGTGTTGAAGACAGCGGACTCTCATGGCGAAGGTCATGGGTTTGAATCCTATCCCAGACACTCAATTTTCCTTGGGCAAGAAACTTTACACCAATTGCCTCACTCGACTCAGGTGTAGCAATGGGTACCAGCTTACAGCTGGGGAAGTAATTTGGGATAGACCAGCGTTTTATCCAGAAGGGCGACATATTGTCACTCTGTCCGCTTCAAACTACGGAAAACAGGACAAACACACAGACTCTATGGGGTTCAAGGTCCTTAAGGACTTACTTTTTAAGTACAAACCTAGTCTTGGCTTTTGAATGAATAAATCTCAGGTCCATGATATTTTTGTTCATTTGTGTTCTCACAGTTTTAAAACGAGTCTCAACATTTTACATTACTCTGTATTAGTCATTAGACATTTAATTGCTTGTGTAAGTGTGAGAAGGGGTAACGGGTAAATTTAGAAAAACATGGAAATATCTCGCTCTTGCTTTCACCCATCAAATAATTTATATTCAAAGTTTTAAAAATATTGAATTTAAATAAGATGGGGTAATGTTGGGTTTTTTTACAAAATGTAATCATTGATTATTTTATTTGGTCCCAAGTACTAATCCTGAGGATTTAACATAACATGTTTATGAACATTCTGACTTTGTCACAGTATTGTTTTAATCTGCTGCTCCAACTATTGAATGTTGATTTCGCTGCTATTGAATTATTAGGATTCCACTATATGCTACCTCTTATTTCATAATTTATTTACATTGTTGACATATTTATTCTTTGAAATATGATATATATTCCATTATCCTCAACTCTTCCTTAATGATGGTTCTTGTATTCTATTTTATGTGTAATTTATTGTGATGACTAAGTTATGTGTTGTGACAAATGCTGATCGAGGGGTACATAAGTCGCATGACACGATTTTGAGAAATACGGGTGTGCAGGTAAAAATAACCAAATAAAAAATTTGTCTTACGGTCTATTCCGAGGGTAGACCGGAATAACCCAGGCATCCGTCACAGTGCAGCACCGCAAAGTGGGATCAAGGTCTTGAGAGAGAAAAACAGTGCTTCCACTGGGATTTGAACCTGCGACCAAAGGTCACTTGAATGGGATTCAAACAACAACAAAAAATATTTTTTACATTTAATTACATTATACCCCCAACAGAATATAATTTTATAAAAACAGAAAACAAAAACTCTACCCATCTAAACTGAAATAGTTCTCTTAATGCTGCTCCCATTGGTATGTAATGTCACACACCCAGTGTCTACAACTAATGTCTTGCTCAGTGTAGTGTATGTCAGCATTTTGTAAAGATATCTATACTACTATACAAATTTTTTAAACTTTGAATTTTCAAAGATAAACCTAGGATTTAATAGCTCTACATTCACCAACCCCATATAGATGCATTTATACCTTCTGAGCAACTTTGCCAATTATAATAATAATAAGTGATGTATCTCTGACAAGAGAAAATATAGATCTTAAAACAATACCAAATTAAAGAATGTGAAGAGTAGTGTCCCATGTAGCCAGTGCTAGTCACATGCCTCTCTTCAGTGCTATATTTTTTTTCTCATTGTACAAAAAAAATGTCAGCCATTTGACTCTGTCTAATGGACAACATTCAAAATATTTTAGTATTTTTATTTAAAACTGTGGTAGTTGTATGATTGCAAAAATGAAAATAATGCGAAAAAATTCTTGCAGGGAATTTTGTATCTGCTAGTCATTAATTATTAATGGCAAAAAATTCTGTTATGATAAGAGTGAAATGTAATACTCTCAAAAAATTTAAATTTATGGAATGAATTGAAAAACCAAGGGTGGGCAACCCATTATTACCAATGGGTCAAAGATATTAAGGCTGCCCTGATAAGCTATAGCTTTTTGCTCATATATTTGTATGTGTCATTCCCATATTTCGCCCTTTTTGTGACATTCATCTGACCCACCACCTATCCATCACTCTGTAACCAGGCCTACAAAGACGTAAAGGCCTCTGTTTTAAGTCATTTATTTAATTCATGCTATAGCGCCAGTACTTTCATTTTTCATGTAAAACTTTTCATTAGGTATCAAGAATGGGAAATGACTTGAGTTTATTTTTTTGTTTTTTTGTTTGTTTGGTGTTTTTTTTTTGGGGGGGGGGGGGAGGTTATTTTTTTCGGGATGTTTTGGTGGGTTTTTTTTGGGGGGGGGGGGGGATTGGGAGAGAGGGGTTGGTAGTGAGGGAGGCAGTAAAAAAAATGTCCCATTGCCCAGGTTGTAAATCAACAGTCAATAGTCAGTTTCATGACGACTTTTTGTTTGTAATGATATTCTTATCCGACCTTTCTATAAAAACATTTTTAAAAAGGAAAAATGTAAAGAATAAGAAGAATTTATTCCAGAATTTGTACAATTTGTACAGCTTGACAAATAAATAATGGCAATATTTCAAAAATATTATTAAACAAGAAATATTACAGTAAGAGTGAGTAACTGCTGCCGGAAGTGATGAATAAATGCCTAGAAAAAGAGTGAATAGATATAAATGAAGTCCACTAGTGTGGAACCATTATGTGGAGATTTAATGTGGGGGAGGGGAGGTGAACATGCCAATGGTTGATGAATGATTGATGTGTAACAAATCCAAAGATGCTGATATGTGGTTTCTTGTATTATTGGCTCAAACATTTAACAGTCTATTTATACTCCTTGGCAATTTGACCTCCCACGGTTGAGGTTTAAGGAAGATGAAGAGGAAAAAAATAAAATAAAAATGCACAAAAGATCAACAATGAACCAGACAAACCAAACAAGAACCAAGACCTGAAATAACATCTACTACACTGTGACTGATTTTATGTTTTGTCAAAGCTGTTGCAATAACTTTTCCAGTTTTTTGTATGTTCCTGTTACCTTTCTTTTTTGAAGAAGAAAAACAAGAAGGCTTATGATATTGACCATTTCCTAAGCCTACAAAACGACTCTAAGTATAATGTTGTATTTTTATATGTCATCTACTGTCTATTTATTGTCATCACCGTATTCTGAAGATATAGTCCTCTGAGACGAATGAAATGTATTACATTTTTATCACCAGTATTGATCTACAATTATATTTTAAAATGTGTCCATGCCGAATACATGTCTTTTAACCAAGCTAAACTCCCATGCTTATGTTGATACTCCAATAAATAAACCCAATTTTTTAAAAGACATTTACTCAGGATTTAGTGTTTTCTATTCTATGATGAAGTTAACAGAATGCACGACAATTCCTTTGAATAACTTTTGTAAAAATTACTTTCTTTCAATACATCAACGCATTATAAATATAGGTGCTTTGATGGTGAATGAACATACGTATTTTGAACAAGCATTCACAATTCACAAAGCATCAGAAATTAAATCAGTGGCATCCATGCATTGTCATAGTGTATTAAGCCATAAAGAAAGGTTGAGTATACTGCTCCTTGCGAATTAGAGATCTACATTACCTAATTCCAAATTACCTATTAAATAACAGGTTAGCAGCACCACTCTTTCTTACTTCTAACTGCAAAAGGTTTTGAAGGTTCTTAGTCCTTATGTAAATTTACAGGGGAAAACTCGGGAAAGTCAAGAGTAACATAATTCTTCAATGCCACATTAAAATGTGAAGACTAGAGCTGTTCTTGGGTCTGATTTTGATTGGCGATTCTCATGAGTCAGAGAAGATCGCAATGTCAGGATAAGTAATCTTGATTCTCTCCCTGAGCCAATTAAAGCGACTTTAAAGTTGAAAGGAAGTTGACATTACATTGTCTGTCATCAGCCTTAACGTAGGCGCATTCATTGACTGCCCATCCACCCCTCACGTGTCATTGTTTGCATTCTGTTTAAGGGAACACAGTAGGTGTTGCTTATACTCTTTTGTCCTCCTCTCCCTCACCTTGTGTTTTATGAAATAACACACACACACACTCTCTCAAACACAATTTCATCAACTGACAACTTCGCGGTTTCTAGGATTCCTTCTGTTCCTAGGCCTCGTTCGGTTCCCAACAATTCTCAACTCAATGACAAACCAAATCATCACATATTTGTGGGACAATGTGAGAGTTGAAGATTTGGTAATCGAACCTGATACATGCTGTTTTCTTATTGATTCTTTCCCGAAGAATCATGAATCTCCGGCTAGCATCTCTGAAGTGACGTGAAGTCGTAGTCGCCACCCTCCAATGAATGCTTGTCCATAAATCCATATGCAAATTTAAATCATAATTGCATTATATCCCTACAGCCATTTGTCACCTTTAAAAATGTTCCCAATGAAGCCAACTAAGCGCACCCCCCCCCCCCCCCACTTGACACACATACCCTTCTACATCCAACTTTCACATAAAATTACATGTATAAACAAAAAATAAGGTTGAATAAAATTTCCAAATATGTATTTTTATTCCATGATGATACATTGTAGTGTAGTACAGATAATGTTTAAACTAATATGTACAATGAATAAAGATATGATCAAATTGAATTCTCGAAAATGAGAAATGACCTAACACAACATATCACAAACCCTTCATATTACAATCATGCTCTACTTCTAGGACATATTCTAATTACACTAGTACCCGAAACTGATGGGAATGAAGACAAATGAGGAGAGTTGACTCATCAATGATACTGTTATGATTAATCATACCAACAACAAAAAAGGGTCAACATATAATCACATCACACAGATTTGTAAAAATATGGATCAAGTGAGGAAAAAATGTGTAAAGAGTTTTTCCCAAGAACTCAACGTCGGGCCTAGCAGTGCCAGGATGCAAACCGGGGATCTCACGACCTCCATTCCAGTGGCCTAACCACTTGGTTACCAACGCCACTATTTGACAATTTGTGCTAGCAATATATGCCAGTTATGTGGAATGTTATGTCCCAGTTTTAGCATCAAAGAGAAAATGTATTCTTGCTGTTCTTTCTTCAAATCAAAGTGCTAGGCTGCTATAGAAGAAAAAAATATTCTCCATTTTGATTTAACTATTATGTCCCTTTCTCTAGTCTGTGCCCTAACCCTTCCCTATTTCATCTAATATTGTATCTCCATTTTCCTCTAATCTTTATTTTACATCATTTTTTCTTTATCAAAACACCAAAAATATTTATCCTTTTTAATATAATTAATATGTCTACTTAGTCTACAATATTATACAAATTATGATCACGACTCACTAATGTCACTAATGTCATGTAGAGAACAATTTCTTATTTAACTTTTCTGCGTGGACCTTCGCAAAACAAAACAAGAACAAACAAAATAAAAACAAAACAATTGCTAATCAACACAGAAGATCTAATTATCTAAATCATTCTCAATCATATTATTATGAACACTAATAAACCAACACTTTCATACATGTGTGTGAATGTTACAGGGCATAAGCTGTAAAATCATTAGAACAAAACAATATCACTCTGCTTTTAATAACACAATCACAGTCATAAAGAGAATCAAATAAATTTGAACTAGGCCATTAATTATCCTGACACACAAATCTAGTCCTCTAATATTGAAAAAGTAACAATCCGCTTCTATTCATATAATCACTTAAATAGATATGATGTGCTCATACAAATCGACTTTCTTAGATATTGAAACAATTTCAATGGTCCCAGTGAGATTGACATAGTACCACTATTACACTGTAAACAATTCAGCCTTTAAAACTGCTGACAGAAAGTCAAAATTATTTACAAATTACAAGTCTAAACAAAGTTTCAAGCAACAGAAAAAACATTTGTGAACAGCCTGCATGTTATGAAAACTACTTCATCTTCCTTTCAAAGTCAGAGAGTTGCTTTTGGACATGGTTCATTTGCTAATACTAATTGTGTCAGAAACAAATAATACATTACCAATATCAAACATGAAAGAATTAAAATTGTCGTCTGGTTCACACCTAATAACAAAATTCACATAAAAGTTTCTTACAAATTCCAAGCAATCATCTCCACTTAAAGCTGAAGGAGGGATGAATTCCTGAAGCAAAGTTGAAATCATAAGCGTGAAAGGAATCACTGATTTTTTCCCATACCGTTTTACTTTTGACAAACACAATACTCCCCATAAAAGAATTAAATTAAAGAGAAATATTTGCCAAATCACTTGAAAGTTTTGACACCTAAAACCATTACATAATTCTCTTCATGAAATTTCATTTAAAAAATACAAGCAAACACCTCATCATCATAAGAGCCTCGCTGGTTGACATTGTCAAAGGAATCTAACCTTTTTAAATTCTTCCTTTAAAATCACAACACTCCAAAAACGTCAAAACTATATATTATAATAATATCCATCACTATAAAATAACTGTTCAACAAAAAAACATTTTGCACTCCTAAATTTAAGTACTACAATGCTAACCTTTCAGTCCATTTGATTAACTCAATGTCAAAGAAATAAACTTTTTATAATGTTGAAGCATGAAAACACCAACGTCAAGTTATTCACTACTTTGATGTATGCACCCAAATAGCTTTATTCGATAGCAATGTAAATCAAGAAAATGTTTTACTGTGCTGTCAGGAATTTGTCTACTACATAAAGCTACATTTACACAAAGGTTGACACTGATGTTTTTGGACCATTGTTTGAATACAGAGCAATTTAAAGAGAAGCAAACCGTTTCACATCTCAAGCAAAACTTTGCTTCACTCGAACTAAAGATAAAGAGGAATAATTTTGTGCTTCTCTCCTAGGAGGCTACTACATTTAGAATATGACATATAAATATTGCACATAAATAAATGAATGCATCCTATTCTAATGACGACAACATCAGCAACTGTTTCAACACCTTTGTCTGACTTGTTTCTCGAATTTCTCCAGCCAAAAACATTTCATCTACTACACTGTAAACCTGAAAAGGGAAACAAAAATGAATTTGTTAAACAGCAATGTGAGAGCCTTGTGACATCTTAATTAATGAAGGAAGTTGGGTGAGAATCACTGTAACATATTTTCAAAACTAGAAATTGGTCAAACAGCGTTAAGTTAAAAGCATCAAGACCACAGCAGATCTTCAGATATCATTTGTAAAATACATTACTTCTAACAGTAAAAGGGGGTTTTGGCTGAAATGAGAAAATTTTATTTCAATTCTCAGCATTGGGAGCATTGTACAATTGGAAACTTCCACTACTCAGGTGGTAAAGACAATATATCCAGATTGTTTGCAGATGACAAAAAACAAAGGCTTCATAACACAGTGGCTTCAGCATCATCATTGTCATCATCAATAGTTTTCAGGAAAATTTGCTCGCAAAATTTAAAAAACTGTCAAGTCAATAAAATAAGAGGTGATGATTATTGGTGCTCACAATAAATCTGCCACAGTTTTCCTTCTTGACAAAAAAAAATGAAAGACGCTTACATTCCTGTTAGACTCCAAGAAAGTCTGTTGGCCAGACCATAAATGACTTTAAATTTGAGAATCATACAAAGAGGCATGTAATCCCAGGCTAGTAAACATCCTCAAAGCAATAAAGGCTGACAACATTTCTTATTCAAGCACAAAACAGTCTTCATTTCAACCAGATTTCATAGACTTTGATCACATGAAAATATCATTATAATTCTATCATCATATCTTAATATCAGGGATGTCAGTGGGCTTTCGGGAAAAAGTAGGAAAAGTGCGCGTTCTCAAACCAAAATTCACCGCGTTCATAACTGTTGTGTTACATGGGCCAAAATTATTCAATATAGATCAATGCTTTATGCTATTTAA
>JARDUL010008908.1:0-22358 GCA_030265205.1 Dirona pellucida | reverse complement strand
GGTGAGTAGTCACTCACACACAGATGACAACAGACACAGGGCTGACACACAGGAATAAGGTGTTACCACTGTTGTGAATAGATTCTCAGCAACAGAGTAAACAACAGGCTATATATGAGATATAACCTAAGGTCACTACAACACGATTATTTTAAGAATCGACTACCCCAAAATCAGATTGTTGTTTGTTATTGTTTCACCCTTCTTGTGGTGAAAGTGAAAGTGAAGTGCAATATCTTGCGTTGGCCCACACAAAATTGATGCTAATGCTACTAATTTGGATAGATAATTTCCTCGTTTCTATCTATCTAGTTTTAATTTGAAGACGTTTGCTTGTATCCGTGATGCGCAAACTTGATCAATCTAATTTAAGCAAAAACTACCGTTATCAACAATATCGGCCTGCATGGGAAAAGGAAAGTTGGGCTCAAGGATGGCTCTCTCGTTCTCCTTTAGATACGAGCAAAGCTTTCTGCAATTATTGTCAGAAACAACTAGTGCCGGGAAAATCTGAACTCTCGAGTCATACTAGAAGTGCAAAACACCTACGACGTTCAAAAGCAATGCAAAAGTAAGTCATTTTGTTCCCCTCTGCTGGCACTGTGGCACAACAACAAAAAACAACCCCAAAAAACCTGTCTCAAAACAAAATTAAATCTCTACAACTGGTTGGTACTTTCCATTTTACTATATGGCAGTGAAACATGGTCCATCTTTGCCAAAGACACAAAAAAACCGCTAAATGCTTTCCACCAGAGATAATTGGGCTTTCATATCAAGATAGAATCAAAAATGTTGAGATCTTTAGAAGAATCTAACCAGACACAAAAATTAAAATATAAAAGTGAAACCATCCAAGAAAGATGCTGAAGATGACTCGGACATGTTTTGAGAATGAAAACTGATAGGTTCGCAAGAAAAGACAGAACCTTTCGTGGGAAGAAATGATTAAAAAAGAGATTTGAAGAACATCGGGATAGATATTGCAGAAGCAGGGGAAATATCACAAGACAGGAATACTTACCCTATGTGCACCTACAAGTGCGGGAAGGACTAAGGACTGTTGGCACAATCACATTCTCTGTCTGTGACTGTGAACACATTAAGATAATATCTTTCTCTGCCCATAACTGGGTATTCGTTCACACCTGAGTTGAGCGAGGAAAAATGTGTTAACAGTCTATATGTATATTATACACCCTGTCACTGTCAGTAACCCGTTCAAATGATAAAAATGATTTCCATATTTAAAGTTTTTTGGCATTGTTCTGTACCCAAGTCTGACGACTCATTGATCATTTAAGTCAAGCAACCAAGTTTACAGATTTAACAACATTATCAAGAAAGACTCCAAAATCAAACTAATCACACCAGAGTGCACCAACAGAAATATGCACTGAAAATATCCTTCCAAATCACCACACTGCAACACCCAACACCAGGAAGGAATCTTTCTATCCAAGGACCATCAGATAATGGAATGCCCTTTCAACACACATACACACAAACATACACGGCTGCAGGGAGCGGTCAGTCTTTAAAAATAATAAAAATAATATCAAGTGGAAGTGGAAGTATATTTTTTGGGTTTTTGTCAAAGGTTTTTATTTATACATCATTTTGCTTGGTTTTTATCCCCAGAGCATGTACATGTAAGACAGAGTGTGCAGTCCATCACATCACAGGAAAATGCAAAGAAGAATTAATCATCGCTTCAAGTTTACAGCAATCCGATCACGAATTTTATAAATGTAAGTCATGGGAGAAATAATATTGTGGAGGGACGGGATTCCGAACGGGACAGGACACTGGACAACTTGACACTAGCAGTAGCAGCTTGTTTGGTTCAACAGACAAGGGTGATTAATTCTAACTGACCAAAGTTTTCAATTGTCCCCCATTTTTTACTGATAACCATCCTCACAACCTAATACCCTTTGAAAATCATTTTAGATTTTATTTTAGTTTTAGAGTGGTTTGCAACCAACAGATCATCAATGTTAAAGATGTTTTTTTAAAGACTTGCATGTTAAAAGGGAATTATTAGAATAAAAACTACCCTTTATATCCATTTTAGCCTCTGCCCTTATAGTAACTCATTTAGTTGTCTATTTGACCTAGTAAGATACCGAAAGTACCAAAATGCAGCTCAGCCATTAGCCTGAATTGGTAGGTATGTCGAATGCATGAACTACGCTTATTCTGGTGACTCATGAGTCATCAACTTTGTTCGAGGAAAAAAAATCAATTCTTATGTCATTGTAAAATTGTTACTTCATTGTGACAACAGTTCATTGCGTCAACAATTAGTCTTTTAGTCTTAATATGATTTAGTAACTGTTTCAAGTTGTTTTGACAGATGTCAATGCTTTATTTTTTCCTAAGTTTGCATGTATAAACTCATCATTGCATTGCCCTTGATAGCTGTTTGAATTTTCATACCAGTTCAGTAATCTCAACCATTTTTTTTGTTTTTCCCTTCAATTTTAATAGTCAAAACAGGCCTGCCAGGGATTGAGAACCAGTCAGGCCCTAACGTGGTAGCTGAGGCAATGGAGACGGCCGTCCACACCAATCACATCAATCATATTATTCATGCATCTCAGCCTGTGTCAGAAATCGGTTTCACTGAAGGTACGTTATTATGGTTGACTTCATGTTTGTTAATATAAATAATAATAATGATAATATGAACATATGTTGAGTTTCTATAGAGCCTAAATTATCCACTTTAAAGTGCTCAGTGGTGCTTAACAATGGTGACATAAAAATTAATTACAAGATGACAATATTCATAACAACATTCATAGATTCTACTTTACAAAAATAGGAAATTTATTCAAATTGTTTTGTTTGTTTATTTAGTCCCTTCTATACCACAGGTACCATTCCACAATTCCTATCGCAGGCAAATTTTGAACATGGAATGCCGCCTTTGATTTGACTTTACAGCTTACTTACAGTGTCAATTAAGACATCAAGCTAAAAAAAATGTAACCTCATGTCCTCCATTGTTCTCTTTCTTTCTTTATCATTTCCTTTCTACCTTTCGGTGTAAGGGTCCTCTATTGTAATATTTGAATAATGATTGTTTTGGGTTTTTTTATCATCTTGATACCCAGATTTGTGGGGTGACTCACTGCAAGTGGAAAGAGCAATGGCAGTTGAAGGATTAGCTTCCCTTTCAGGAAATGAAGTACACATAAATTCTGACCAATCTTCATCCTCACAACACGCCCAGATTGTCATCATTGCACCACCCGCCATTGGCCCTACCAACCACGAGGAATTGACATCCACAATCAAAATTACACCGCAGTCTTGTTCAGCAACCACCACACCTGCCGTGGTGTATTGCAATGAAAAACCTATTCTGTCTACGACAAACAATGTTATTCCAAACCAGCAGTCTTCAATAGCTTCTTTCATGCACAACTATTCGTGTCCGGCCTCTCAACTACAACAACACGAAAACACTAATTTGAACACTGCATCACCGTCCGTAGGACAAGTGGTCACAAACAACAACTGTTATTGTAAGTGTCAGGTTCATGGCAGTCACTGGGGAAAGTACATGGCAGAGAAAACTGAGTTGAAAAGACTGGAGCAGCAGCGAGTGCGAGAGGAGCTGAAAACTCAGAAGCTGATCCAACAATACCATCGACTCAAGATTAAAAAACTTCATCAGAGTGAAAACAGCGGTCAGAAAGTCAGTGAGTCAGTTTCAAAACCTGGAAATGATTGAAAAGTTCTGAAGAAGAGTCATGCCTTATGATTCATGTGAATGGTTAGCTGTGTTGAATAAACTAGTTGTATTCAGCCATCTCTGGCCCAGGAATTTCTTAGCTGTACAGCTATTTTTCGCTTCTCAATTAACAATGTCACATAAGTGTTAGCAAGTTTTCCAACAAGACCACACTTTTTTTTAGCATGGACCTAATATATACCTATATATATATGGGTGTTTGAAAAGTACCTTTACAACTTCAAGTGTGAATAAAATATTATTTAATGACGCATGTAACGTAACAGTAAGATGATGAAAGAGGTTCAGGTTGATTGAAGGTCAGGTAATCAATACAGTAGGATTGAGAGGGAGTGACCCAAATAAACCTGCCAGGGCTAACTCCTCTATGAAGAAGACTACGAACAAATGGAGGCCGACATACAATTATCAATCTATTATTATATTATGTATAGTGTATGGGTCTTTATGTCCTGCCATTTATGTTGATGAATTGTCTTTTAATTTGTTCTATTGATGTTGATTAGTTGTTATCTTTCTATAAATGTTAACACTGATTAATTGTCATCTGTTTATTGATGTTAATAAATTATCTTTCTATTAACACTTAATTTAATAGCTATCTTTTTGTTGACATTGGTTTATTATCTATCTATTGACGTCTTTCTATTAACATTGATAAATTGACATCTTTCTATTAACATTGATAAATTGATTGATGTTGTCTATTGATGTTGATAAATTGTCATCTTTCTATTGATGTTGATAAATTGTCATATGCCTATTGATATTGGTGTTGATAAATTGTCATCTGTCTATTGATGTTGATAAATTGTCATCTTTCCATTGATGTTGATAAATTGCCATCTGTCTATTAAGGTTGATAAATTGTCATTTGTCTACATTTTGCCATTCATACATGGTTTGTATTCATGTTAATAAATAACAAACCTAATAAGTTTTTTGTTCTTCTCTTTAGGTAGTGTAGTGGAGCAAAAACATAAGTACCGACATAAAATATAATTTTTCAACCTTTAAGGTGGATGGGATGAGGAATGGAAAACATTACATTACATCAAAGTGAATTTTTTTCACTTTTTACATATCAAATTTGTGTCCAGTGTCATATTTACCATGTTTCATTTCAAAATAGAGGGATTGTGCAATGGATTGTCGTCAGTATTTAGAAAAAAAAAATATTTTGATAACTCGGCATGTATCATTGATAGGCCTTTGATAGAAACATCGCTGGTTTGTGCTGTCAACCATTAAAGCTAATTTACATACTCTATATTTTTACTCAAGTCAACACAGCATCAGCAGGTTATTATTACTATTGTAAAGCGTCAAGGACCGGTTTGGTTGTACATTAAATTTAATACCAACATAGAGTGAAAAGCTGGAATGGATCTGAGGTGCTACTACTACTGATAGTAAGGGCAGCAAAAGGTGGGGTGAAAATTTCACTAGGTCTCAATGTGTGGTACGTGTGGGTAAAACTCTTATACATCCAAGACTTAGTCTTGGAATCGGGCCATCGAACTGCTGCTGAAACTGCAAGAAAGTCTGTGACTCCTCTTTATGGAGAAGCAAGCTATGGATATGAATCACGGTGGCAGTTTGCAGCGGAGGACGATAAGATGTCTTGTCATTCTAGATACAAAGGTTGTCCCAAAATTGGCTGGAAAATTGGCCATATTTTTGTCCCAAAATTAACCGGAAAATGCCCATATTTTTGTACCAAAATTAACCGGAAAATGAAAATACTTTTGTCCCAAAATGAAAAAGAAAATGGCCATACTTTGGTCCAAAAAATAACGAGAAAATGGCCATGTCTGAAAAAAAATATTGAATACCTACTATCATTTTCAAATATGTCATCTTGTATCAGTTGCTCATGCAATTCCCAATACCAGCACAAAAGTTGAAAATCACCAATGAGCAAACAAGGTTTTGATATCAGTCACAACAAAGTTAGCAAACTTTATGGATGAATGGTCAAAGGTTGAGTTGGAAGCTGTTATTCGATTTCTTCAGGCAAAAGGGACAAACCGGCAAGGGAGATTGGGGTTATTGATTAATTTGAAGGGACCAATGGAAGCTTTAACGACCATAGTACTACATAATTTTATTATTGTGATGAGACCTGCGCCTGTATTCAGTCTCTTTGTAAACTGTGAGCTCACTTTGTCACAATCATTTTGCATTGAATCATACTCGAAACAAGATATGAACACCATAATTATCACGTTATGTTTTCAATGCATTACGATTGTGCCAAAATGTGCTGACAGTGACACTCACAGTTTACTTATGGTCTGTGTATATCAGGGGCGATATACAGACGCTGCGTTAACCGATAAGTCATTTGTGCAGCCAGTAAACGCCACCATGTTGTGAGTATAATTCAATGCAATAATTCTCAAAACATGATGTTACTGTTAAGATTGTAATTCACTGGCTGCACCAGTCTTATCAGTAATTTAGTGCCTGTCTATGCAGCCCTAGGATGTTTCACATCACCTCAGAGGCCAAGCAGGGTTCAATGACCTGAAAAAATCCGGTCACGCTTCCACGTCCAGCCCAAAAAGTTAAAAATCAAACGGTCTGCAAAGAAGTTAATGATAATGGCTGTACTTTTTTGGGATGCGAAAGGTTGTCTCTTTTATATCCAACCTCAGGGAAAATTCAGAGGCCAGAGTGATTGACATCAACAAATTATGTCAATGGATTCCTTCTCTGTAAGTCTTAACGCCTTCCATTTTCTGATCTCGACAATCAATTTTATATTGTACTGCACTGCAATACTTTCGTACCGTTCATTTTTCTTATATCTACATGATACAAGCTAAATTTGAACATAGAGAGGAGGGACAGGACAGGACACCGGACAACTTCAACTTTGCACAAGCAGCTTATCTTTAGTTCATCAGACAGTGGTGATTAATTCTAAACAACCAAAAACAGTGTTTGGTCATTTAGAATTAACCACCACTGCCTGACCAACCAAACCAAACTGCTAGTGACAAGTGTCCGGTGCCCTGTGCAATTCCCACACTACCCAAGGCAGTCATACTTCCAATTTCGGTGAATAGATTTGGAGCAATGAAATTGCAAGTGCAGCAGCTCCGTAATTTGCAATTATCGTGAATTCTGTGACAAACATAACATTCAATCCACAAGACAATCAGTTGTTTTTATGAGAAGGCCAGAACTCCAGCTCTGCTACTCATGAAATAGCGTTAGCACAACAAATAGGAAAGTTATGCGATGTCACCAGAAAAACACAGTAGACGAGACCAGGGTCGAAATGAAAAAAATCTTTGCTCAGAATCTGACTAGTGTGGAACCAACTAAACCAGGTTTCCACTCACTATTTGCATTTTCCCTTTGATCAACAAAGATCACACTCGCACACATAAAAATACAACAAAGAGAAACTGGGTTTGATTTTCTTTCCCTTTTTATTTTTTTCAATCATAATTTAAAGAGCTTCAAATCTTAGAACATTGTATGTACTACTCAATAGTCAATGAGATCATGATTTCTTAATGCATCCTTCAAAGTAACCTACTTTAAAACCCACAATTCCATTAACCCATCTAATTTCCTTCCAAGTAATTCATCCCAATCAGTCTTTTAAATATAAATTTTGAACATTATAAATAATATTTTCATTTTTTGGGGTACCACAAATTTAAGGTCGAACAAGGCCCACTATTGTCAGAAGCTTCTGTGTTCAAAAAGGTTTATGACTTATATTCTATATTTTTCTAGTTTTTTTTATACATATATATTTTTATGCATATGAATTTTCAGATTATGAATACTGATATCTTGCTTCAGATGTGTATATGTAAATTAATTTTCTTTTCATTTTGTTTCTTAATTAAAGGTTAAATTTTAAATCAACAAATAACATTCAGAAAAGAATATGAAAACTACAAAAATATTTCTAAGTCTTCTTGGCAATCTGTGACTCAATGATGAGAAGAATAGGGAATGCAAAATCAACAATGAACATGGCAACATTGAATCATATCAATATATTACAATATTACAATAAAATACAATCATTATTTACAAGTTGCAGTTGACTACAGATAGAATCTTAATGTCTAAGTCAATGTCAAAGAGAAGAGAAATGTAACTCGTCCTAAATTATCTTTTCTGGAGACATCTTAATGTTTACATTTATTGAAAATGGCAAACATTTGTTTACTTTCCAGTTACAAAACCAACATGAGCAATAAATAATTATAATAGTAGGATCATTTACATCATTAAAGTATCATATATACACAGTTCCAACTTATGACCATAGAAAAATATTCAAAGTGATGGGAAAAATCTGGTACAAAATTATATCTATCAATAAATGCTATTTTCGTAATTTATTAACAGCATAAGGGAAAAAGGATTTAAAATGTAATAACCCATGATATAAATAAGAAAGTATGAAAACTGTCAAAATTCACTATTTAATGTCAACAAACCATTTTATATCTTGCTGTCATCACAGTTGGTATGAGTGATTAAAAACAAAAAACAAAGAGCCCCAGATCCCATATGATAATTAAGGCTTCATTAAAAACCTTTTCTTTTCACAACCCATCACATAAATCCACTTTCAGTTGTATGGAAACATATTTATACTAGCGTATGAGGGTGATTTAATATTTTGTTTTAATAACTGGATCAACATTTAGTCTATACTGAGAACTAATAAATGTTTTACAGATAAGAGCAATAAAGGAATTTGAAAACACATGATGCCAAATGAAATTCAAGCAAGCAAATTTTGTGTCTTTTCTTTCCTTCTTCCTTGATTCTACCCCACTTTTTTGTTTTTCAACCCAAAACCTTATATCTTAATTTGAATGCTCTCTGTAGGAAAGCTTGTAGTTTCTCCCATGGAATCAAATTGTCACTGCTCATGAAAACGTCACTCATCATTGTAGTCCATAATTTACCGCTGGTCCTCATCCTCCTCCAAGTCTGTGCCATACTGTGGTGACGAGGGGGAGTACTGGGGGGTGTTTGGGGAATACTGGGGGGAGGAAGGAGAGTATCCTGGGGAGATGGGGGAGCCAGTAGGGGAAGTTGGGGAATATTTTGGTGAGGATGGGGAGTACGTAGGGGAGGCAGGGGAGTACTTTGGAGAGGAAGGAGAATAGGAAGGTGAGGTGGGGGAATACTGCGGGGAGGAGGGAGAGTAGTCAGGAGATGCTGGGGAGTAGTGGGGGGAGGTTGGGGAGTATTTGGGGGAGGATGGGGAGTAGGATGGAGAGGCTGGGGAGTAAGATGGGGAAGAAGGGGAATACTGAGGGGATGATGGGGAATATTTGGGAGAACTTGGGGAGTACTGAGGGGAGGCTGGTGAGTAGGATGGAGATGTTGGGGAGTAGGATGGAGAAGAGGGGCTGTACTTTGGTGAGGAGGGAGAGTAAGATGGTGAGGCTGGGGAGTAGTTGGGAGAGGATGGCGAATAAGAAGGAGATGAAGGGGAGTATGATGGGGAGGAAGGTGAATAGGATGGGGAGGTTGGGGAGTATGATGGAGAGGTTGGGGAATAGGAGGGGGAAGTGGGGGAGTAATTTGGAGAGGATGGAGAATAAGATGGTGAAGTGGGACTGTATCCTGGACTGGTGGGAGAATATGATGGGGAGGTGGGAGAGTAGGATGGAGATGTGGGAGAGTAGGAGGGGGAGGTTGGAGAATAACTGGGTGAAGTAGGGGAATAAGAAGGAGAAGTAGGGGAGTAGGAGGGAGAGGTTGGGGAGTAGGAGGGGGACGTCGGCGAGTAGGAGGGTGATGTGGGAGAATATGATGGGCTTGTTGGGCTGTAGCTTGGGGACGTTGGAGAATACGAAGGGGAGGTCGGGGAGTAGGATGGGGAAGTTGGGGAGTAGGATGGAGAGGTCGGGGAGTAACTGGGTGACGTTGGGGAGTAGGAGGGAGATGTCGGAGAATAAGACGGAGAGGTAGGAGAGTACTTGGGGCTGGCGTGTGAGTAGCCTGGGCTTGAGGGTGAGTAAGACGGCGATGTCGGCGAGTAGGAAGGAGATGACGGTGTGGCAATGGCTGGAGACGAAGGGAGGTAGGCAGGGGAAGCTGGGGAATAGGACGGCGACTGAGCTCCATGCGGAGATGGCATGTACGGAGAGCTGGGCGAAGCTGGAGAGCCAGCAGGAGACCAGCCAGGGGAATACGCTGGAGAGTAGCCCGCTTCGCTGGCAGCCGAGGGCGAGAATCCGGCCCCTCCTGGTGTCATTCCACTGCCAGGGGACCAGACACTGGCATAGCCTGGTGTGTTCGCAGCCGCCCATGGGGTCATAGCTGGAGACATGGCACTGGTAGGGGATCCTCCAGCACCAAAGAACATGCCTGTACCAGCACCTGAGGGGAAAAGAGAGGGAAAAGAAATTGTTTTAGACCTTTAAAGACACATATAGCGATTATATAATATTACATTTTTATGCACATGGGGTGTCCTCAGAAAAAAATTAGAGTGTCTGAATTACTTTTCATTCATGTGTCAAATATTCAGTTTCATCACAGGACAACTAAATAAAAAACAAAAGTGACTTAGACAAATGTAAATAAAAAAATTAAAAAAATTGGGAGCCACTTTATATAAACTACCGTAATTATATAAAACCACAGCCAACTGTGCATTCAGAAAGCTCCTCGGTGGCAAGTGGCCCATTCCATTCAGTTAATTATATTTAGATTGTTGAGAGACAATGACAAGCACACTTGCATTATGCCAAGAGTTCATTACAGATGACTTACAGTAAATGTAAATACAATAGTTATAAGGCATATAGGCAAAACGTAGCAGTTTTTGTGCTGTCAATCATTGAACTTAATTCTTAATTTACACTCTATATTCAGATTAAACATTGCAGTTCAGTTAGACTTATGCAGGGCCTTGTACTCACCAGCCATGAATCCTGGTCCAATGTTGCTTGGGATTTCCATACCATACTTGCACTTCTCTGCATCAAGCAGAAGTTCGAAACAGCCAGTACCAATCTTGGCCAGTTGGCCCAACATGATGTTCTCAGACACACCCTTCATGGGGTCATGCTCTGAATGGGCAGCTGCCTCCATGAGAATATCCACCTGAGGACAGTAATGGAACACTTGATCATTCAAAAGATTCAAAATTGGATTTGAGGTCATAGCATCACAAATAACAATAGGGTATTGAACCCACTACCGTCCATATGAAAATGTGTTGCCCGAGGGCACAACTGACAAACAGGATGAAAACAGCACAAGGGCAATAAAAACCAAAGCAGAAAGTGTTAATTTGAAATTAGAGAAAATCTTTAAGATCTAGATCCCTGGTTGTCAGGTCAGTTTCTGAATTGACTGGCATCATTGTCAAAATCACTGCACCCTTCAGTACCATAAAACCCCAAAACCCTACTACCACACTTACTAAGGAATGAGGGCTACCACCACAATTACTATAGAAATATCCTGTATGCAAATACATAAAATCCTAATTCTAAAATAATAAAGGGAATGACTCACCGTTTCCTCGAATGAGCATCTAGCCAATGCTCCAGTTTCTTGCCGATTGATGCCGTGACGGGTAATGGCCATCAAGTGACCTTTAGATGTCATGATGTCACAAAGCAAAGCCAGATGCCGGTAGTTGACGTAGGAGCCATCAAAAGAAATGACATGATTCATCTCCCTCTCAATAGCTTTACGCACAGCTTCGATTCCAAGTGTCTGAGTGGTCAAACAAATGAGTTAATGGTGAATCAATATGTAACATAATTTGTTTTTAAAATCTCTAAAATATATTTTTTTAAACCCACATTAACTTTTTTCAACTGGCCATGCTTTATTCAGAGATGCCACTGGGGAAAAAAGCACCCCCCCCCCCCAACATTAACATCCCATAACTTCTTAAGTCTTCCTAACTTGGGTTGAGAGTGGGGGTGGTGTCTCTGTTTGCGAGCTGATACTTTCTGTCTTACTGATGTCAAGGCCTGCTTTGTAGTATTTAGAGGGGGTTGGACAACATAATTATTGGCCAAGTCAAATTATCGTATATACCCGTTTCCAAAAACAAAAGGAGAACTTACATCGAAGACTTCAATGATATCATTGGTGTATGTGCGCACAGGGTCCACGTCCCGTTCACTGAGTACTTTGGTCAGGCTGGTACCATCTGTCTCAAGGATCCACTCACCCACGGCTTTAAACTCCCCTTCCTCCGTCACGTAGATTCGCCGTTTGTCGTCTGTTGTCGGCAGATGCATGTAAACCTGGAACGGGGGGAAAGAACATTTATAAGTGAATAAATTAGAAAATAATAGTAATAGTTGACTTAGGGTTAGAAACAATTTTTAATGTTTCCCATTTTGGCTTTTAGTAAAATGTCTATGACAATGCGGATAGTTAATGCTTTTACATGTAACACCATTTGAATCACTTGAAGCACATTGAAACATCTTCTCACAAGCGTACCTTTGTGATGGCTTCAATGCCCTGCAGAGACATGTCAGAGAGAAGGTTGGCCTCAATGCAGCGCAGGAATACATCATCTGCCATCTTGTCTACAACCTCGTCTTCCTGTCAAGATATATAACGTTCATTGCATTACAGGCATGATTGAGAAGAAAATACAGCAAAGACTTAACTAAGAAAATCCTTGAAAAAAATTAAAAAAATTAGTGGCTTTGGGGGAAGAAAAGCAGGAACAGATTTAAACAGATGCATGTCCTCAGAAAAAAATTAGAGTGAGTGATAACAATTGTCATTAGTTTCAAACCTTAAATATCATCACAGGACATAAGGATATATTTAGAATAAAAACGTAAAGAGAAAGAAACATGATGAAAAGTTTTAAATTATATATATCATCACAGGACTTCTAACAGCAGCACTTCAATATCACAGGATAGATTATGTCACTGACTTCTCATGTAGGTATCCCAATATATTACTATGACTATTTCTGGACTGAGAGATCACAATTGTGTCAAAAAGATTCTCTAGAACACCTTTGATAGACAGAGGAAAAATGTCCAGCCAACCCCTGCTCATTTTTTCCTTAGCATTGATCAAATTCATACCATCGGACAGTCCTCAGTAAAAAATTAGAGTGTCTGATGTGATTCTCATAAATGTTCAAAATATATCCATCATCATAGGACTTCCAACAACTGTTTTCAAAAGGTAAAAAAAAACCCAAAAAAACAACCTTGTGGTCAAATTAAACAATTTCACATTAGAAATCATTCTACTTATATTATCTTTAGTCACTTATTCCCATCCCCAAATAGATGCTGCTAATAGTACTTAAGTACTGATCAGACAGATTCTCCAGTAAACTCAAGAAATCCTATTGTTTCTCAGCATGGTATTACTCTCACTACTATACAAACATATAAAATGTATGAGTATGAATCAAGAAAAAAAAAGATAAAAGTTATTCAAATTCATTCATCTCTTGGACAGTCCTCAGTAAAAAATTAGAGTGTCTGATGTGATTCTCATAAGTTGTCAAATTATATCCATCATCATAGGACTTCCAACAACAGCTACCATAAAAAAGATAATGAAACAATAAAATAGAAATTAAAAAAAATTATATATATAAATAAAACTGACTAGAAATCATTTTATACCAAGATTGGAGTGCCATGTCTTTGATGTTTAAATTTATTTTAATTAAATATCCCACATAAAAAAAACTTTCACATTAGAAATCTGTTATCTCTGTTCACTGTTTCTCCAAATAGATTTTGTTGCTTGTACTTAAGTACTGATAGGTTCTCCAGCCCAGTAAACTCAAGCTATCCTATAGTTTCTCAGTATGATTACAACTCTACTCTTGGACAGTCCTCAGTAAAAAATTAGAGTGTCTGATGTGATTATCATCAATTTTCAAAATATATCCATCATCATAAGACTTCCAACAACAGCTACTATAAAAAAAAGGTAATGAATAGAATTTTGAAAGACCATAATTTAATTGAATTGTATCCATAAGTTTCTTCTCGAGAAAACAGTTTCAGATGAGACAAAAGAAAAATGTCCAGCAAACCTTCATATTCATTTTTGTTTTCTTCACGTTAATCAAATTCATACCATCGGACAGTCCTCAGTCAAAAATTAGAGTGTCTGATGTGATTCTCATAAATGTTCAAAATATATCCATCATCACTTCCAACAACTGCTTTAAAAAGTAATGAATATTATATATATCCCTAGTATGTATGTTACAAAAACTTGTGGTCAAATTAAACAATTTCACATTAGAAATCAGTCATCTTCATTCAAATTTTCCCCAAATAGATTTTGTTGCTTGTACTTAAGTACTGATAGGTTCTCCAGTTCAGTAAACTCAAGCTATCCTATAGTTTCTCAGCATGATATTACAACTCTATTCTTGGACAGTCCTCAGTAAAAAATTAGAGTGTCTGATGTGATTCTCATAAATATTCAAAATATATCCATCATCACAGGACTTCCAACATCTGCTTCCGTAAAACGTAATGAATAAAATAGATAATGTAAATGCATATATAGAAATCATATTTGAGTCATTTAACACCAAGATTGGAATCCCAGTCTTTGGTGTTAAATTTCTTGACATTAGATAACCTCATAGAAAGGTACAAAACTTGTCAAATTCAACAACTTCACATTAGAAATCATTCTAATCTGTGATCTTCATTCAAATTTTCCCAAAATAGATTTTGTTGCAAGTACTTTAGTACTTGATAGGTTCTCCAGTAAACTCAAGCAATTCTATCGTTTCTCAGTATGGTATTACTCAAAACCATAATTCAAATTCATTCATCTTTTCGACAGTCCTCAGTAAAAAATTAGAGTGTCTGATGCAATTCTCATGAATATTCAAAATATATCCATCATCATAGGACTTGGAGAGAAAAATGCTACCTTAAAAAAAACCCCAAAAAATAATGAATAAACTAGATATCCCTCATAAAAAGTTACAAAAACTTCATAAAAGAAATCATTCTAATTCTATCAACTTTATATTCACTTTCCCCAAATAGATTTTCTTGCTAGTACTTAGTTTCTCAGCATGGCAGTAGTACTTACATTACAACGAAGATAAAAAAAAGTTATTCAAATTTATTCATCTCTTGGACAGTCCTCAGTAAAAAAATTAGAGTGTCTGATGTGATTCTCATAAGTTATCAAATTATATCCATCATCATAGGACTTCCATATCAACAACTTCAATATCAAAGTATAGATAAGTTTATATTTTCCAACTTCAACAAAATGATATGCATATATTTATAAATATATTTCAGTCACTCCAAGATAGTCATCTCCTCAATGTTTGAAGTTGCTATTATTACTTCACCCACCATGAAAGCACTCCTGGAAGTATAAGCAAATTCAAAAGTTTCTATTCATATAGGTCATTCCATAACAATATCTCCATTCATCTACCCATATCACGTAGATTTGTTTTAATTTTTAAAAACTATTTCAATTTTGTTGATGACCAGGAACGGTGTCATAATAATTTGGCGAGACGAGATAAAGAGCAGAAAAATATAATAGTGTAAAAAATTCTGTCCAATAAACCTTGCAATTCTTCATGTTAGTCAAAAACATCCGACATTGCCTTAAAAGTCCTCAGTAAAAAATTAGAGTGTCTGAAACAATTTTCATTTGTTGTCAAATTGTATCTATCATCATAGGACTTCAAACAACAGCACTTCAAAAACGTATATAATATGCTTTACCCCCCCCCCCCCCCCAAAAAAAAAACCACCAACAAACAAACAAAGAGAATAATGCCTGAATAATTTAAAAATCACGTTAAATATGGCACCTAAATAATTTTTTAAAATTACTGTTATGAGACACTATGGAGTTGCAAAGATTATTAAAACGATGACAATTATAATGACAATAAGTCTTGACAAAGTTTTGCAATGATTAAATAAAATAAATGTGGAAAAACTAAAACTAGGATAACAATATTAGAATTGGAAAATTAAAACACAGCCAGAAAACAAAACAAGACTGAATATGCATGTCCTCAGTGAAAAAATTAGAGTATAATGATAATTATCATCTGTTTCAAAACTTAGAATTCATCATAGGACATGACATAATTTTGTTTTATTTAAGGGGAAAAAATAATAGAAAAGGAGAAGAGAGGAAAAGTATGTGAGATATGGATACAAAAATCATATAGGTCAATCCATGGCCTTCACGGTCAATGGTACAGGACCTGAAAATCCATAGCTATTCAAAATTTGTAGCTATTAAAGAGACAGAACATACATGTCCTCAGTGAAAAAATTAGAGTATGATAATAATTGTCATGAGTTTCAAAACTTTTAAATTCATCATGGGACATAATGACATTTTATTTTAAGGGGGGAAAATACAAGAAAGTAAAGAACAAAAAAGTGAAAAAGCAAATCAAAAGAGTATTTCACTTAATGTAATTTTTTTTTCTTTCTTTTTTCAGGGGGGTTTTTTTTAACATTGTGAGACATGGGTACAAAAATAATATGGGTAAATCCATGTCCTTCACTGTCAATGGTACAGCTGACTTGTAAAAATGCAATTGTACACTAGTATCGTACATTATAATTATTATAAGAGTAAACACATATGCTATGTTTACAAAGCTTAAAATAAAGGTCTTGAAAATCCAAAACAAAACTTTGTCAGAAAATCCATGTCCTCAGTGAAAAAATTAGAGTATGATAATAATTGTCATGAGTTTCAAAACGTTAAATTCATCATGGGACACAATGACATTCTATTCTAGTTTTAGATGTAGAAAAAATATAAAAGGAAGAATTAAAAAAATGGGGAAAAGCAAACCCAGCAGGAGCATAATACTAAAAATGTAGTAAAATTGTTTGTTATTGCTTTTTAACATTTAGAGACATGGATATAAAATTAATATGGGCATCCATGTCCTTCACCATCAATGGTACACAAGTACTGTGCATCATCATTATGGCAAATGTAAATGAATATGCTATGTTTACACACTTTAATTTAAAACAAAGGTCTTAAAAAATACATAACAATTCAAAAATTGTAGCCCTAAAATAGACAGAAAATATGTCCTCAGTGAAAAAATTAGAGTAGTATGATAATAATTGTCATGAGTTTCAAAACTTTAAAGTTCATCATGGGACATGTCATTGGTCATTACATCTTAGAGGGGAAATATGAGAAAGGAAGAATTTTAAAAAGTGAAAAAGCAAACCAAACATGAGCTTTGTACTAAACGCAGTAAAATTTGTTTTTGGCTTTTTAACATTGTGAGATATGGATAAAAAATGATCCATGTCCTTCACTGTCAAAGGTGCAGCTGACTTGTAAAAATGCAACTACACACTAGTATCATATACCATCATTATTGTAAGAGTAAAAGCATATGCTATGTTTACAAGGCTTAAAACAAAGGACTTGAAAATCCAAAACAATCAAAAACGTGTAGCTATATTTGTCCTCAGTGAAAAAATTAGAGTATGATAATAATTGTCATGAGTTTCAAAACTTTTAAGTTCATCATAGGACAAGGAAAACCTTTTTCTTAAAAACAACATCAGAGAAATAGAAAAGGGAAGATAAAAGAGAGAGAAGATGAAAAGTACCAGCAGTACTAGGCGTAGACAGTCATTACATGATTTACTTTCTGAAAAACATATTCATGTTGGGTTTTACATAAGTTTCAAAGTTAACATAATATTCTGTTAAAACATAACTTCAATTGTAAAACGTTTCAAAACTTACGTCTTGGTATTTGTTGTCGTCCGAGTTCATGATACGAATACGCAAAACCAGCTTTTCGGCATTGTCATCATTGAAGATACAATTGAGATCATCCCCAAAGCCAGACTGAATTTTCTCAGAAATCTGCTCCATGGTCAGTTTTTTATCTGTCATACGTTTGCGGTCCAGCTCAATGCGAAGCAGCCATGGGGATATTCTGGATGCGTCAAAGTCAGGCATCTCGTAGTAGATGCTTACCTAAAAAAGAGGAATTGTTAAAAAATAAAAATAAAATAATAAAACAAAAATATTCAAAATGTATAGATGTCTATTTCATAGATGAGAATTGAAAAAAGTGATTTAGGAGGAAAATGTTCCACGCCATCGGCGCAATCGGAAAAAAAAAGATTTACAAATAACATCAATTATAATATAATATAATGTAACAATACGGCTATGTAGCATTTGCAAGGTTAACACACCTTACCATGAACAAACTTCAACTAGACTTTTTCAAGGCCTAATATGAAAAATTCAAATTTGATGGTTCAAAGAATTCTGGATTAAAGCTATTACACATCAATGCCCCATTGCATATAACATAGGTATCTTAACTTCAAGGAATAGATATAATTTCAAATGACTAAACTGCTTTATTGATGATTATAGACGGAAAATGTCAAGAAGTGTGCATCAGATTCCACTCAAATAAAAGCAATTTAATGGTGAGTATCCAGAAGCAAAGTAATCCATATATAAAATGTCCTCAGAGAAAAAATTAGAGTGAGTGATAATTATCATCAGTTTCAAAATTAGAAAATTCATCACAGGACATGGGTAAACCTCTTAATGCCAATGTAAAGAGAAGAAACTTGAAAATGTACGTGACAAGAATACGAAAAAACAAACAAACCCAAAACAACCCATGACATCATAATATTGTTCAACACTCCACTTTACCACTCTTTGAATTTCTATTCATTTCATTGCCTACAGAAATTGTCACTTTTGTGCAATGTATAACACTTAGAACCCAGTGATTTTTTATTGGAGAGTGTAGATGCATCTTTATCATTAGGCATGTCTGTGATTATATAATATTCATGTTTAATGAGCAATATCATTAAAACTAAAATTGTTAATCATGGACAATAACGATATCATCATTAGTAGTAAAACGGTGATATTGGTCGGGAATTAGTCATTGCTTTACTACTCCCTACATTTGTCAGAGAATATTACATATATGGTAAGTTTACTCACCCATTCCTGATCCTCAGAGATGACCGTGTTCATCGGATCAGGGTCATAGTAAATCGCTGTGTTGGCCGTGACACGCCTCAGAGTGGTGTGTTCAAGACGACAAAGCACGTCTTTGCACTTCTCTGCATCACGAGCAGCCTGTCCTAGGAGGTAAACTGTCAGTGAAGGGGTCTTGGGTTTCTTGGAAATGTTGATGATCTCCTTCAAACGTGGCACCCCCAAGGTTACATTCTTGGCAGACACACCAGCGTAGTGAAAAGTGTTCAGGGTCATCTGCGTAGCTGGCTCTCCCAAGGACTGGGCAGCCAAAGCTCCCACCATCTCACCTGGGTGAGCCTAGATGTGGTGGACAAACAGTGATTGAATTACATTACCCACCAAGTATGAAATAATGAAATTAAGGATATTAACATTCACACTGACAAAAGTTCTCACAACATGGGAAGAATGCAGGAACATGTAAATTCAAGGTATATCTTCCTCGTGCCAACTATCAAGTAATGATGAGCTGTTCTACCACAGTATGAAGTGGCTGTTAGCTTTCTTTACTTAAGGCACTATCGTCTCACATTTGGCTCTTTTGCCTCTGATGCTAAGGGGTCTTGGAAGTTGCAGCCGAACTAATTACCTAGAGCACAATGTACAAACCTCTTTTGCCTGAAAACAACTAGATTGAGAACATGTGTGACAATGAAGAAGACTAATTGACAACTTACCATGGCTTGCTGGAACTTGGCTTCAATCTCTCCAATCACCCACTCAAATGCTTCAGATGTGAGCCAATGTTCCTCTGCCACTCGTTTGGTGCACAGCGTGGATCGAATCAGGGCTTTCATCAGCAACGTGGCATTCTCATTAGCTTGAAAGGAGATGGGGTCTGCTCCTACCACAATTATCAACTTTTTACACAGATCTCGCACTCCTGAAAATAGAGAACAGGGGCAATGTCTAACATTTCTGTTTAATATGAAACATTTGTTAATCCCCATTAAGTACCATTTGACATTTTTCCTTCTATCAAAAGACTGTCAAATTTTGATTTTAGATTCACCAACATCACAACAGGGCTATTTTCTTCCCTCTGCAAATTTTAGTGGGTCAGGCAGAATTGATTGGCGGAGCGATGTCATATAACAAACAGTTACACATACACCTCTTCTATCACTATACCCAGCCCCAGAAATGTTAACTCTTTTGAGGTCGTGCCCCTGAGAAAAAGTTACCCCTTCATTATAAGAAACTAGTAGACAGGGAATTCCCGAAAAGGGGACACCATTCACGGGGGGGAAAAACAAACATCGTGCTTTATTTATATGCACTGACTCATGGCCGGTATTCCTGCCAGTGATAACATCGGGGGTCAGATTCTACCAGCAGGTTTTTACGGCCAAAGATAATGAAAAGTAAAAGAAAAAATATATATATATATATATTTCTTACCCTCTATGATTTTGAGTGGATGCAGGTCTGACGGCTTCCGTTTATCAATGCGGAAAACTTTCTGCGCATTCCACATGATTCGGGTCATGTTGCAGGGTAGGACAATCCTTGCATCACCAGTGGAGAACACCTGCCTGATGTTTACCCTGTCATCCTTCAGTTGCTCCCATTCCTTCTCCAGTTCAGACATCAGACTGGCATCGTTCATCAAATCCTTGATGACCTCCTCACTCAAGAATCTCCTCATGTTTCTGTGAATTGATTTGTTATTAGTAACAATATCTGGGATGAACTAAATTCTTTACATAGTGCAGACATTCATGATCTTAACATATTCCCTCAAAGAATGCAGCAAAATAATGTAAGTCATTCATGCTGCATATTCCTGTCAGTGAACATATGCTATTAATCACAACAAGAACATCAACAGTAACCATTCTCTCCTATTTTCCCAAAAAATAAATATTAACGGCAACACCCAATAATCACTAACTCCAAAAGCCCCCAAAGAACAAACCTTTCATTGGTGACGTCGAATCTGAACCTGCGTTCGAATGCTTCCTCCTTGGGTTTAAGCGTGGGCAAACCTTGTGTCTCCACCCAACAAGCATCTAGACCATCCTCTCCGTAACGAAGCTGGACCAGCTGCTCCACTTGATTACGCACAGTTCCGTCATATTTTACCATCACACTTTCCATAGCCTTGATCAGACGTCGCTGGATGTAGCCTGCACAAAGAAATAATGACATGTATACTCAAGGAAATAAACCCTACATAACCTTTAAGCACATTTTGGCACAAATCTTATTGCAATAAATCATACTCGTGATGTGATTAGTGACTCACTTTTTGCAGTTAACGCATGATCTGTCTGTATGGCCCCAGGAGTGTTGGCAGGTCTTTTGGTAAAATCGGGCACATTCGTCACAATAATTGTCATTCAATGAACATGTGTTAGAATTGAAAGAGGCTCACTCAAAGCTGCCATCTGAGACAAATTATAGAGATGTAAAAAAGTTTTAAATCACCTGTTTCGGCAGTCTTGACAGCTGTATCAATGAGACCTTCTCTGCCACCCATGGCGTGAAAGTAGAACTCAGAAGGAGTGAGACCGGCCAGGTACGAATTCTCCACAAATCCTCTTGACTCTGGACCATAATCGTCTTTAATGAAATGGGGCAGGGTGCGATACTTAAAGCCGAAAGGAATACGCTTTCCTTCAACGTTTTGCTGACCCACACAGGCAATAACCTTCAAAGATAAAAAAAACAAAAATTCATGTAACATATAGACGTAAATATGATTTCTATACATGTCAACTATATATAGACTTGTGATTGCAGGTACCAATTTATTTTCTTCCCTAACTAAGTAGTGATTTTCATTCAATATTGAATTATCTACTCTACAAAATAAAGACATCTTGGTTGAATAAAATCCAATTGAAGACCTGCTTCTTCTTACCCCTGGCCTAATAATTGGATTTTTTTCTTCAACTATTTGTCTAATTTACCTAAACTCAAGTTCGAGATTTGATCAGCTCAAAGGTTGGCTGACAGGCCTACAAATCCTGTAAGAATTGTTATCCATATGATAATCTTACGGAAGTTGGTCCATTTTTTGCTTCATCTAGAAGTAAAATAGAGCTTTCATTGTTTGATGGATTAGGTAAGCACTTTTTTAACCCATTTTTTTTTCATAGCCGCGTTTTGGTGTCAGGATTTGATTTTTTTTTAGCTCAGGGGTTCAGTCTGTATTTATCATCTGCCATCACGAACATACCTGAGAGATGTTAATCTTGGATCCTTTAGAACCAGACACGACCATAGCTTTGAAGTTGTTGAATTCAGACAAGGATTTCTGAGCTTTGCTTCCTGTTTTGTCACGAGCATCGTTTAGAATTCTGTTCACCTAATAGATGAAAATGATAGGCAAAATCAGTCAATCTGTCAATATAAAAACCTAATGCGAGCTCTTTTGATATTTTTTTTTTTTTTTTAAAGTACTAAACATTCACTACACACCACTATTTATTTTATTTATTTATTTATTTTTTTAATTTTTTTTTTTTTTTATCGAGTCCCCTTTATACCGCAATAAGCAGTGTAGGGACCAGCCATATGCCAAGCTCTGAAGGGTGCACATAAC
>JARDUL010008686.1:0-13392 GCA_030265205.1 Dirona pellucida | reverse complement strand
TCACCCCCCCCTCCCCCCCCTCCCCCACCTTCCAAATATACAAGCTTAATGTTTATGAATTTACTCAGTTTTGAAGCGCCATTTTAAGTTATTGAATAAAATAGGTAAAGTTGACATTTTGCAGTCAACTGACATTGTTATTGATTTTAAAAGAAATGTATACAATGCATTAAAAAAGTTTTTTTTTTTGTTATTAATAAAATTGATGATTTATAAATGAAATTTTGTTTACTCACTTCCTGACAGAAATCACACAATGTGAAAAATGAGGTATCAGGGGACATTTTCCTGTCTCCATCACCCACACCTCCCAACTGTGAAATGCCTTCTTTGACGTCAGAATCTGATCTTGGGACAACCATGCCATCTTGTTCTAACTCTAATGCAAATAATAACGAAACTGACAATGATGTGTCGTCTGTCAAGGATGACAGTTCTTCTAAACAGGAACCCATTGACATCAAAAGTGTAAGGAAAATATTTGGATGGGAGACGCTGGATGGCACCAGTATTCCCTATCTTTTGAGAAGAGGGAAAAAGTATGTGTCAATTAGAATAGTGGAACGTAAACTTCTCAGCAAATACCCCAATGCATCTCCCGATGAACTAGGCAAAAAAGACCCACTGGTGAGTCATTTCATCACCGAAGCTGAGGCTAATCTTTTGAATGAAATCAACACATTACACTGTGACTATGAGTATGGGGAAAACTCTTTCAACGAGAGAGACCTTGTTGTTGATCTGGAGGAATTTGAAGAGTTTTTCAAGGTCGTCAAGAAGACGTTTCCTGAAGAAATTCTTGCCTCAATGAATTTGAAAGGAGGCAACACAATCTCTCCTCACCCAACTCTGAAACCTCCAACTCCAACACCTCCAACTCCAACACCTCCAACTCCAACGCCTCCAGTCCCGACACCGCCAGCAGTGGAACCATCTCAGATCTGTGGCTGGATTCAGATAAATAACACAGTCTCTCCATACATCATTAGAGGTGCCGGGAAAGAGCAGGTCAAGCTTGTCCCTCTGTCCGTCATTGTCTATGCTGCTGGACTGCTGACCAACGCTAATGTTGAAGGTCTCAATCCCACTTCTCATGAATGCAGAATGCTTAATGCCGCTTGCAAAACGGCAGGCTTTGACTTCACCTTTGGACGTAATACTCGCCTCATTGCTATTTCAGAAGTTGTGCAGAGATGTCAAGTACACATTTTTGAGTTGCCTCTCTCCAACCCTCTTCAGCACGCTCATTACTTGGATCACAGAATGGCTCCCCCCATGTCATCTGTTATCAATCCAGCATTGAGACAAGCTCCTCCCCCTTACCCTTGTCGAGGGATCCCCATGACCACTTCGATGACAGTAGACACCATGGGGGGACGACCCCCTGGCCCTGGATTCATTAACCCCTTTGTCCCGAGAATGCCAGGACACGACTTCTCTCATCCTCCCAGAATAGGGGTCATGATGCCCCCTGGGATGAATTTTGATAATAGGCCAATCGCTTCTGACCAAAAGTTATCCAATCTGGATCCATCACAATTCCCGGCTTCTATTCAGCAAGCTCTGTTGGACAAATGTCATCGCTTGGACAATGCTGCTGTCATAAATACAATGAATAAAATGCCATCTAATCCACGCCCCCCTTTCTGGTCTATGATGCCAGTACAGCCACCCCCCGCCCATTCTGGCAAATTAGGCACAACTTCTAAAACTCCACCATCACCATTTGACACTTCCTTACCTTCGTCGTCGGCATCATCGACATCATCATACCAACCTCTCAGTCTTCCTCCCAATCCCCTTCTCCACCCCAACTCCTTAGATATTAACCATCCCATTTATCGTATGCCAGGTTTAACATCTCCATCATGTAAAGACAATCATCCACACGACTCGGGTATTTCTAAACAGGGACCACCGTTGTCGTCACAGCACCAGCAAGGATCACACCATTCCCTCTTTGGAAACAACCAGTTTAATAGTTCCCTTTTTGCTCGTAGTGATTCTGTTGAATCAAAAATGTCTGGTAATCAGCCATCGCAATCAGTCATAACAAGCACAAATCATCAAATGGTATCTCAATCAATAAATAAACCCCAGCCTACCAAACCATCCCAACGCAGCAATACCAATAACTATACTTTGAATTTAGTCAAATCCATATCGGCTTGCCTTGTCAATGGCAAGAGTATTTCTTGCCTTGATGTAGACGCCACCAGTCGTAAAGGAAAATACTGCCTTGTAGAAGCTGTCTCAAAATTGTACTTCCCGTCAGTACCCATTCAAGAATTTGTGAAAGTATTGAAAGTGGTGCTCAAAGCAAATCTCTATCCTTGCACTCCGGAGGAAGAGGCTGCATTTGTACAATATTACAATCTACCAGCTCCAAGGCTTAAATGTAACCAGATGATATTAGTGGACGACTTAACACAGAATTTCCCACGGCTGAATTACGTCTTCAGTAAACGGAACGCAAACCATGTTTTGTCAGAAGAGGCAAATGGAGGTCTGAAGAGAGCGATGGAGTCTGCAGCCTCGGGACCACCCATGAAGCAAGCTACCCTAGACAGCATGGGAATGGGACAGAAAGTGAATACTGACAGAAAACCAATGCTTGGGGAGATTGCAGGTAGGGTGATAAGGATTTGTTTTCTTCTTTTCGCAATGCAAATGTTTTGTTTTTTAACTTTGGGTTTAGAATAGAAAGGATAAGTATATTGTGTGTTTTTATTGATCCCAGTCTTTAGCATTATCAGGATATTGTTTAAGTGCTGGGTACAGCTCATTGTCTTGGATTTTTAACAAGAAAAGAACAATTGGAATGTTTCACCCTCTAGAAATGTTCTCTCAAATAAGTTTTTATATTTTGTGAACAAATATATTTCCAAGTGGCACTTAGTCAGTAAACTAGCATGAATATTGGAAAAGCTTCAATCAGTTTTACAAAAATTGTCAAAAACCTTGGTGCATGCCTACCTAAATTGTGGATAGAGCAAAACGCTGCCAGAATTATCCTTCGGATGAGGAAAAGAGATCGTGCCTCACCCTTGAAGAGATAGTTAACATTGGTTGCTGGTTCACAAAGGAATGCATTTTAAGATTTGTCGCAATGTAGATTGTCTCAATTGTAGCCCCTTCACAAGTTGTATACATCAATTTGACAGCTTAGATTAGAATCAGGTGCGCCAAAAGTTGAAACCAAGTCTTCAGGTTGTAGGTCTTTCTTTTTCTATGCACCAACGTTTTGGTACGCTCTCCACAAACATTAGTATTAGGTCCTCACCAAACATATCATTCAAGAAAAACCTTAAAACTTGTCATTTTAACTCTCTGATAAAGCCATTGTTATGTTCTAAATGTCTACCAAAGCTGGTATTCCCTTTTGTATTAAAGATTTTGATTTTATGCAAATGTAAAGTGAATGCTATGAGCTTGTTTTGTATTGGGATACAAGCGTTATTTATTAGTATTATTGCTTTAAGTATTGCTGCTCAAGAATTATTGTGAATGATATGTCATTGAAATCCATCTGTAGACTCTGAAAATGAAGGGTTTTATATAATATATTAAAAAAAATTGTTCTTTTCGAAACTTTGGATGACAAATAACTGGAAGATTGACTGTGATTAAATATGATAATATATGATCCAGTAGACCAGGACACAATCCTGTGAAACATTCCCTGGAAAATGTTTGACACTAGTATAAGGTAAAGTTTCTGATGCATTTGTAGTCATATTTCGTCTTGAGTTTTAGAGACATTGCCATTAATCATGATGAGACTGGTGATGATCCTTGTTCATTTCTCAGTGTCAATTCTGTCTTTGATTTTTGGCTATTGTTCTGAAAGTACCATATATATATATATATTAGAATGAAAGTAAAAGTAAAGGTATTTTATTCATTTACTTCTGAAAGCATGTTTGTGTAAATTGTACCCAATATGTTAAATTTAGATTTTCATTGTGGACTAAAACAATGATGCTAAAATTATTGAAGTAAAGTTTCTTTCATGATGACAATTTCATTTCAGATTTGTTTTTAACGAGTTGCCATTTTTCGTCGTTATTTTACTTCAGTTTGGCATCATATTATAGTCATATAGCATTGGATGAACTTTATCTTGTTTTGTTATAGTCATAGTTACTACTGACCAGTTGACACTGAAAATTTCCAGACTGCTAAGGGTTAGAATGGTCATTCTTATGCAATGATTTAACTGACAATTCAATATGTGTTCAGATCATGATGACTGTTTTTGTTGTTGTTGTCCTGAAGATTGCTTTTGAGTGCGATACTAATACTGGTAAATTATTATTATGTTATTTATTTCATTTGATAAGTATGATGCAGTGTGTTTAGATGGCACCCAGTTTTGAAAAAAACTGAGAAGTAGACTTCCAAGTCAAAATTATAATGTAAAGAGCTTTGTTAATATTAATAATATTGATTTACCTAACTAGATTACTTCGTTCAGACTGACTTGGTACACAAAAGTTATTTTTTCTGTTGTTTCTGGTCTTTTAGATTTGCTAACTTCTTTTGACTGGATTGATTTTTATCTTCCACAGGGACGTCCAATGGAGGTGACACTGCATCTGTCATTGTCATTGATGATTAAGAATCAAGGGGAACAACCAACGAAATGACACCGCCAAAACCTAGAGATCTGTTTTCATTCAAATGATTTCATAAATGCAATTCATGGCAAAGATATGACTGTTGTTTTGTGATGAATCTGAAAATATTTAATGTTAACTGTTGAAGACAAACACTTGACAAATCATGTTGATGAATATATATATATAATTATACAATGACATTTTATTATCTGTGCACATTTTTAAAAATATAGAATGTTAACATGTACTTTAGCACAAGGCATGTCTATTTTTATTTTTTTATTTTACTTGTAGTAAAAATATTCAGTAGTATTATTAAGCAGTAGTGCTAGTCATAGTTGTAGGTCTGGAGCTTTCATTCATTTACAGCCAGTATTTTCAAATCATCCAGCCTAAGCTAGTCATCACATTGATTTTCTTAATGAGCTAACCTTCTAATTTAAAAATTTGTATAAGCATTCAAAAACAGAGAACTCTGTATGTATGAGTGCCCTGAACACATGCTCGACATTACCAAGCTGGACACTATTTTAAAAAAACCCATCCCAAATCCCTAAATGACACCACAAATAATATCATATTCCACACTTTTGACTAAGATACTGGTCAAAGGATATCAAGTTTTGCCTTTTCCACTCATTCTGAAATGCTTTAGTATATTATGTCTCCCGAGACATTAGTTTAAAATGAAAGTGTCACAAGTAAGAGGCTAAATATTCTTATTTGGAAACTGAGACACTTGGTTAAGAAACAAGATGAGTTTGCACTACTGGATTGAGTGTTTTACTTTTTTGATTTTCTTTTTAATGTGCCGTTTTGGTTATTAAACATTTTTTTTTTTTTTTTTAATTATTATTAATATTATTATTATTATTATTATTATTATTATTATTATTATTATTATTGTTATTATTATTATTATTATAATTATTTTATGTATAAAGCATTGTGAAGTTTATAATTGTTAAGTTTTCTCTTTAGAGAATTCAAAATATTTTTCCTGGCAGTAATGATATGCATGGCTTGCAATTGACATAATTTGGAATCATTATTTTTTCATTTAGATATTTTGTCATTGGTGACTCTGTAACTTTTCGATGGCTGTCTGTTATTATCGTGCTTACCATCAAGTAATCAAAAATTTCTTAGGACCTGCTTCATCAATTGACTGAAACTGCACAGTTTGGGGTAAAAGTAGAATCCAAAACAAATTGAACCATGTCGCTGTTTGTAGGGTGAAACATACAGTAAAGGGATTGATGCCCGCAGCCATGTAGGAATAGAATGGGAAAGATGTTACCAGTGCACTGTTCAGATATTTAAGAAGAACACTGCTGTACCCATAAAACAAGACGTACTAGTTTCAAATTTTGGCCTCTGCAATGAGGGAGATTTGAAAAATCTGCCCTTAAAACATCCTGTACGCTGGCAAGAGTCACACTCTATAGGATTGCCATGATGAAACATGTTGTTTTTTTGCTTCTTAAGAATAGAACTTTGTTACATGATTACAAGATTTGTTGACACACAGGAGAGTGCTCAATACAATGGAGATACATGTATTACTTAAGTAGATTTGTTGATTGGAGAGAACAATTGAGTGGATATGGTTGATCTTTGTTTCTATGTACCTGAATAATCCCTGTTCATTGATTGAATAATTGATGACATTATGATTTTGGAAAACCCCATTAATTGGTGCTGTTTCAGTTGACGGCATACCATGAATCAGGAGTCTAGCCTACCTGAGTGATTACTGTTTAGGTTTAGTTCTACCCAGTACAGGCGCCATCAAATTGCTATTAGGTAGTCTGGCAGTGAGTGGAGTGTTAGAAGACTTTGACAGTTGGTCAGGCATTACCTGTGACTGATGAACCTGTGAGAGGGTGGGTTTGCTATACTCATCTCAATCATCCAGCATGAGTGCGAGGCAAGGTCTACTCTGGGGAATGGCTAGCATACACGGCAACATGAGAAGTCTGGGATTCCAGCACTCCACTGTCAATCACTGTTGATCCAGGTCTTGGCACCAACACCAGTCAATTGAGCAATCTTGGTTTCATACGAAGTATTACATCCACAAGAGGGGTGGACAACTCAATCTTGCAGTCCCACCTGACGACATGTTTATTATCTTTTTGATCGATGTCAGAGCTGTCTATCGCTTGAGCATCACAGTATATTGTCTTTTCCAGGACAAACAAACCTACAGAATCTATCCTTTTTAGAAAACATTTTTCAAAAACTTTTAATGCTATACTACCATGGACAGTCCACAATAGATGGAAAATGTTAAGGAAAATATAAGTGGTAGACCGTCAACCAAAACAGCACCCAATAATTCCCCCCCCCCCCCCCTCTCCTTTAAAGTAAGGGACTCCATAAACCTCTTACCCTTAATGTTTTCAAATTTCCACCTATGTAGTTTTTAAATTTCAGCTTTGAAAAAAAAAATTTGCTCTGTGAATCAGGTGGAGCCATATTTCATTTTGTTTTGTGAGCAAGTAAGGAATTTCAGGATTAAAGACATTGCTATTGATAGAGTTCTCAAAATAATCATTTAGTCAAGTTACGATACCTTGAAAAGATGGCTATCTCTATTTTTAGCATAGTAGAAGTTCCGTTTTATTCAATTTAATGTCAGAATTTTAAATGTTAATTGGAGTAAAAATGTGGGAACCTAGAGGTTCAGTGGCATTTAGCACCTGCTGGTTCAGTGTCTAAACTGGTGAAGCATTATTTTGCCATTATTTTATACTGTTGGGAAATTGCCAACAGGAAATGTGTGTGTCAATTTGTACTATTGCCTCACGATGGGTTCCCAAATTGGAGATGATTTGGTGTCCCGAGCAGTCAGGGGCACACGTTTTAATTTTTACCATGTTGAAAGAAAAAATGGCAAATTTTATCTGACTTTAAAGTGTTTTTCCGGTAATGCTATCTTTTTTGCAGAATCTGCTTTTGTCGGATTTCCAACCCTTAAAAAAAATAAAGATGCTATAATATATCTCCATGGTTGCGATCGCTATATTTATGTCTGGGTTCGACTTTGATTCTCACTATTTTCAATCCTGGGCCCCACCTGATTTCCTGGGTTTTTTTGGGTTTTTTTTTACATTTTGTTGTTGTTGATGAGTTAAAATTGCAGCCATTTGTAGATGGGGTGCTTTCTTTCATCTTCTTTGTACCTACTTAACTTTGTAATTTTCTGAAAAGTTTTAGTTTTTAGTTAACAGCCCTTTTTGACATTTATTGTAAAGTGATATCAAAGAGAGCAAATTTGTGATTCACAATACATAATATTTATGATGTGGACACGAAATATGGTATGATTTTGTTGCAGTTGGTTGTTAGGTTTTTAAAGTGACTCAATGATAATTTCTTCTTATTTGCTTTGTGATACTGATATTTTGTTTTGTAATATTAATATTCTGTGCATGCATTATTTGTTTGGTCAGCAAGCGGCAATGACATTGAACTACTGTTAGTACTTTTACCCATTTCCACATACTATGAGTGACTTTTAATTAGAAAGACTTATGTTTGTTTGTAACCAGAGAAGCACATTAACCCCCAGGTGTGGTCTCATGGAACTGGGGAACACTATAATGATAGGTTGAGTTACAATACAAGAATGAGACACCCTCCTGCGACTCCCTCCTCTCAAGTCTCAAGCTACAACTGTCAACTACATGCATATGATTTGTAGCAGATCATAGTCCAAATACAAGACAAAAATAATATCTTTTTAGACATGGTTGTTGGGCATGGGGGCTGCAGGGTTAGACTTTGCACTTCTACACAAATGACGAGCTATGCTTTCATCAATGATTTCTTATCCCTGGGCAAGCTCCTGAACTGCTCACTCGACCCTATGTATAAATCATCTGGCCTGGACTAGCATTCCATGCAGACAATGACGAATTGTTACAGTCCTCTATACACTATGGAAACTTAAATTATTCATATGCACTTTGTGGCTCTATAGGTCAAAAGTTCAAAGGCTCTTACTTACAACTCATACACTTATTATATTTTAGATCACACACCTAACATAAATTAACAGGTTTTTTGTGGAGGAGCTTTGGTGTTGGATTCACACACGTTAAAATTTATATGGGTTCCGTTCCCTTCTCTGTCCTTGGTGAACATCAAACTGACTAAACGTATTATTTTTTAGGACAAAAAAAAAAATCAAAACTTCAGCATAACATTATTAACATCTGTCATTCACATACTCTAGAATTTATTAAAAGAAAGTTCAAGAGAATTATTCAGATTTATGTGAATTATGTCATGAAAACAAATATCTTTCAATTCACGTAAATTCGTAAAAATGTGATCAAACTTCATACTATAACTATAATCAAAATAATTGAAATGGTCTCATCAGCACCCCCTCCCCTCCCTCCCCCCAATATATCTGTAGTTGCTTCAGTTGTTATGATGAAGAAGCATATTATTTAATACAGACAGAGACTTCACTAGAGAGGTAATAAGAAATTGCTCGAACATAGTTTACTGACATGAAGACCAAATTTATAATCCACACTTGGTATTTTTATAATGATGAAGCCATGAATCTAATTTCTAAGAGGACAGTGGCATCAGAGGGCATAATTTCTTGGAATTGGAAAAGGAAGACATGAATTCATTTCATCGCCATTTACGTGTTATTTTATTGTATTTTATTTTTCGACTTGCGACACATAATTTTTTCTTTCTTTTGAGACTGGTCTACTACATGCGCAAAAATATAGCTTGTTAAAATTACAATGTAGCCAAACTCAGAATAGGCAGAACAAAACAAATTGAAGAGGTTTCAACAGTGATCATTTATAATCTCAAATCCAAAATTTCTTATATTTATTTAGATATTTAGTATGTGTACCACCCACTTTTCTAAAAGCATCCAGTCGAAAGAAATCCACTTGTTGTGCCCTAAGCAAAACTTACATTGAAATAGCACTCATGCACTGGGTTTTGTATGGATTGCTTTGGAAACGACCAATGGCCTTGATCATCATTAGATTTTAATGCATGTGAACATTTAGATTTAATCATGAACAGACCGGGCGGAATCTGCCTCATGAACTCCAAAGATGATTCTAATACAGCTCTCCAAAGCATTCAGGATGACTTGAAATTTGATACTGAATTGTTCATTTCTTCTAGCACCGCGTGCAGATCGTAGATATACTAAATTTTGAATTAAAATGTATGAAATTTCAGATTTGAGATAAGAAATAATTACTGCTGAAATCTATATCATTTGTTTTATTTTCTCTCTTCTGAGCTTGGCTGGCCAGGGGGTGTCTAAGGTATCGAAACTCCCTGTAGACAGGGGGTGCATTAATTGGGGTCTACATATTGGGTAGTTGAGGTAGTTTACCGTTATCTGGTTATGATTAAAGTTTTCATTTAAAACTTTTTTTTCATATTATATAGTATAGTAGTTATTAAAATTAAATAACATGCTGCATCGCTGTTCATTTTGTCTCAACAAGCAATAAAGTAAGAAGAAAAATTAAGGGTGCACGTTTAACGTTTATGAGAGCATATATGACAATTAGAATGAATAAGGTATACATACATATATATATTGCAATGTATTGTTCTTCATTTTGGTGACCTGCGCTGTATTCAGCACAAACATGATTTTATGCTCTTATGGAAATGAAAGATGTTTTACCCAATATGTCTCTTGAAGTTTGAGTTTGTTCTGCTCTTTCTCATTATTTTATTGCTTAGAAATATTTCAGTTAATAATTCAACTGACTTTTTGTTTGTATTTCTGTTTCTTTGTCATCTGCTTTTACTTGGTATCATTTGCTGAATTAGTTTCAATATATATGGATGTGCAGTTTTTTGTTTTTTTTGTACTTTATGAATGTTTACATATATAATAATTTGAAATGGCAACTACACAATTATGAACTTTACTTAGATGATATTTTGAAGTCTTTTGGTGTATTATTTCGATCTGCCATCTTCTTAATGACTAGATCTCCCCTTTGTTTTAAGGAAAATTAGGAAAGCGAATGATCACTTTAAAGACAATTGACACTTTAAAGACAAAGTATTGCCATTGTCCAAGGGTCATTAATGAAAATTCACAGTAACAGACAGTGCAAGGTCTACAAAAATGGATGATACCATGTAAATGGTTGAAATCCACCACAAAATAAAGAATACACAGAGGTAGCAATAGGGGCCAATTCCGTAGGCAATGGTGGCCACAAAATAACAAACTTAAAATACTGTTGAGTAGTGGTATTATTATATTGCGATCACTGCCATTTCAAGATTAATTTGTAGGGGGTAAAAGTTGCGCCTCTAAAAAATTGTTGGTGGCGTTCAGGTCAGGCTTAGTTGACTCTGGTAATGGTAGTGGATATATTTCACCCATTTTCTTGTGGTAGTAATTCCCTATCAGGTAAGTTATTTACTGGTAGTTATTATATATTTCACCCAATTTCTTGTAGTAAATCTCTATCAGTCGGTTAAGTTTCTCTATTGAAAGGCTTTAATGCCCTTTAATTTTAATCATGTACCTTTCTCTTTACAGTTACAGCAAAGCGTATGACACTGTTTGTTGTTTATTAATCATGGGTACATTTCCTTAAAAAGTCTCAATGACGTTTCATTTTGAACATTTTGTTGGATATAGGAATAAAGCTGTATGATTTCTATTGATTATCAGAAAATTTGTTGTTGAACTACGCATTTCATGCTTAAATCATTCACAATGCAGTGTGCATAAATGAAAGTATGTGCCAGATAAATGCAAACATAGACTTTTCATATAATAGTATAATAGATCTCCCATTTCTTTTGGAATTTCCCCTAAAGTGTGGATCAATCTTGATCTTTTCGTATAATTTGTGAAACCACTACCCACATCTTCCTTGATATAATCCAAACATTTAATTATGATTCCATTCCAAACCTATTCGCAAAATCTTAAAGAATACTCACCTGACCTACATATGTTTGAACCAGTATTAGGTTCCAGATTTATTATTTCTGTTTATTATAATTTATGTCATTGGGTGATTTTTAATTGTTATCAATTCTCGCCAGTTTTTATTAGGTTCACACAATAGGTAAGCGAATTGCTTTGTAATTCAAATGTCAATCAAAATACTTTGAAACAACTATATATGTATATATATTCGTATGAATATTTTAGTTTGTTTGATTTTTTTCCCTTTCCCCCACCACGTGCAACAGATGTTATCAATATTATGTTTATATTATGTGTGTATTATGTGTGTAAATAGATGCCCAATTTTTTCAAGAACCATTAGAGTATAGAGTCAAATAGTGTCTGCCGACTTTGTACCATCTTTTTGCTTTACTCTGCCTCACTTGACCAAGAATTGGACCTCAACTCACAGCTGACAAGTAATTTGCGACATGCCAGCACCATATCCACAGTGGGGCAGATTGCTTATCCGCTTCATTCTATGGAAACGGATAAAGTCCGGCTCTTTGAACCACAAGGATCTCACAGATTTGCTATCATATGATTAGATTTCTAAGATTTCAAATAGTTGTACAGTGTATTAATATTACCACACAACGAGAACATTGCCAGAAATGGAATGATACTATTATACCTTGCATCAACTTAATAATTTTTCTGAAACTTTATAGACGAATAATTATTTTTTGACTTCTCCACAGGCTAAATTCATGCACTATTATGCCAAAAAACCCACCAAACTCCCCCCCCCCCCCCCCCCCTCAACACGCAGGGTCGAATCCATGTTATTTAAAGTGAAAGTGCTAATGGATAATTCTGTCAGGCTTTTAAACTGCAATCTATGAGTAATAAAGGAAAATTGCCTCTCAATCTGTTTATCTGAACCACTTGTAGTTCACTGTCTTTAAATGCATAATCATAATTTTATGGGCAGGACCTATATTTTCAATAACCGTCAATGAAAAGGATGTGCAGATTCCATTTGAATGTGTAAGTGTAAGGGACAAGGCCATGCATATTTTGTAGGCCAAGTCCTACATGTTGTTTTTGATTTTGTTTTACCACTGTTAGTTATATCAGTATCCTTTTGTACTGTTTTTCAGGATTTATCAAATTTCTCATGAATAGAACTCTTAGATTTGAAAATTGAAAGATATTTTATCCAAAGAAAAATATTTTTTAGTCACTTTGCTTATCAGCATTAAAACCAGCAATTGCAACAGCAGCAGTTCGTTCTTACAAAGATAGTGATAGTAAGATATTGATCATAACCTGAGACTCAGATTTCGTCAATCAAGAAGATGGATATAGAGGTATATACTATACATAAGTAGGTTAATATCATCAGAGATTTTTGTTTGCGACATATAGACTTACTTGCCTATAAACTATACTCTGCCACATGAGATTGCCTTCCAGTCATCGATATACCCTAGAAACTCCAAATTGAGAATCTATTCTCTATAGTTTTGTCAATTTCTTTCACACCAGTGGCATATCCACTTTGTTGTACAAGTTCAAACCTTCCTTCATCCAGTCTACTAATCAATGTAATTTACCGGTTTCAGTGAATTTACTTTAAGTTAAAATTGGCACCCCTGAATATATTATCAAGGAACCAGAAACATCTTTTGGTTCTGTAGCAGCCAGTTTGAGAAAACATTGTCTTTAGAACCAAATTTAAATTTTCCAACCAATTAAAGCAATCACATTAGTCTACCGACTACACCTGTAAATAGTGTAAATATATAATGTAGAGCATATTAATATAAAACCGAAGAC
>JARDUL010008575.1:0-13397 GCA_030265205.1 Dirona pellucida | reverse complement strand
CCCCCCCCCCCCCCCCCCCCCCCCCCCCCCCCCCCCCCCCCCCCCCCCCCTAAGACTAAGGTATCGAAACACCCTGTAGTGTAGTCTGTAGAGATTTAATTCAAACAAGAATGAATCAATGAAGAAACAGTCATGGACGTAGATGGTGGGAGGTAAGCCTATCTATGCTTTGCTTGTTGGGTATTGTTTCTGGTTGTTACAGATTAAACAGGAGGTGCAGACTTTACTTTATTATATTATTAATATTATCAGTAGTGGAGAAGTAGTAGTAGTAGTGTAGTTTATTAAGTGTAAGTATAATAATAATAATTAATAATTGTCATTAGTAAATTTAGTAACTGAAGAGGGAGCAGGCACTGATGGTCTAGTAGTAGACAGAATGATAGTGGGATTTGTAAGTGCCAGTGAGAGACCAGAATAGAAAAATGATTTTCGTCGACCGGGTGAATCGAATCCATGCCTGCCACGGCAACTCCGCCTCGTCATAAACAGGGCAGAGGTAGTTGGCTTGTTTTTTATTTACGGCGAGGCTGAGTTGACGTGGCAGGTATGGGTTTGATTCCCCCGGTTGATGAAAATCTTTTTTCTATTTGTTCTTGTTTCTCACTCTCACCGGCACTGTACTGCAACTTAGACTGTATAACATTATCCCACTATCACTCTAGACTAACCTCTAACTCTAGGTAAAGTGTATGCTTGTCTCGAGAGCTAGATGAAGATGTCTGTGTGTTGAATTCGATCAGTGACAGGGTCCCAATCCTACCACCCATTACTTTTATTGAACATATTGTTTTTGTTTACATTCATTATGGCATTTTTGTGTTCGGAAGACTGCTTTAACTTTAAATTTTAAACAAAAACAGATATGTATTGAACTTTACATAAAAAACACTATTAATAATTAAGTAAACAGAAACAAGTTAGTGATAGTGGGCAGTTGAATAAGGACACTGGGCACTGATCAGAACTTGATAATATACAGACTAGTCTAAGTCTTCTAATTGGATTTGAAGTTAATTTATCTTCTTTTCTATAAATTGACACCACGCTCTGCATAGCTTTGCTATGTTTTAGGATGTTTCTGAACGCAGGCTCTGTTGCATCTCTAACTTAGTTGAAGATGTTTTGGCTACACTTCTACATGTGTTCTTATTTAAAATTAAAATCTATGCATTCATCCATATTTTGTGTGTTTCTAAATTTTAGAAAGCTGAACGGGAAGAGATAACAACATACTGTGTCCATCGATTGGTAAAAGGCCTAGGATCTGGTAGAAAGTTTGCAAGAGTGGGATTTTCCACAGCTCTAACTCTGGTATGACTTATTTATAACTCATGATTTAAGAATATATATTATTTGTTCGTTTTGTTTTTCACATACTTTTACTACATGCATTTTTAAAAACACTTAACAATTCTTAACCCTCTGGCTGCCCAGAACCACAATTTATTTATTTTCCTAATCCATTCTATGTTTGTAATTGTTTTTATTATCCTAGCTGCTGCGTCTACAATCAGAAGTGAAAACCAATCAAGTCTTAGCCTGCTTCACAGAGAAACTTAAATCAGGACACCATGCTTTCTCTAAATCAGTAAGTTTTTTTCATGGGAAGAAGAGCTTTTTGTTTAAATTGTGACATTGTTTCAGGAGACATAAATATTCTACTTAGCTACTATTCCATTCTTTTTTTCCTAGTCTTATTATCATTGCTACAATTGAAATATGACTTAAGAATATAATAATATTGGTTAATTGATGATTGATTATTACTATTACAAATGTTTATAATTTTACAAAGTTGAAATGAGCTATAGTCTAGTTATGCAGTAAAATTTACCTTTGGCAATGTCCTCCAGTGTCTATAACTCATGTGCAGGTAGACCAGTCTATGTTCCTTATGTTAATTCCACATGTGAAAATGATATTGCTCTCAGATTACTTAATATTTGTTTATTGCTTATTTTTTTGTCTTTTTGGTTTTAATACTTGTCCCTGAAAAAACATACGAAAATAATTGTTTTGGTCTTCTTTAGATTACATTAGAATTCACTATAATCACAATAATGACTCATGGTATCCTTCATTGATATTTATACAGTTGTTGTTCTTTTAAATTATACACTAATACAAATATTTTCATATTTGACTCTGATTTCAGGAAAAGGCTGCACTGCATCTTGGACACGCATTCGCTATTTCAGCAATTGTTCAGTCCGGAAGAGCTTCAAAGGTTGGTTTGGTTTCTATTGTTTCACATTAGTTGTTGAATTATTTAAATTTTTTTGTATTTTAATTATTTATTTATTTTTTATTTTTTTTTATTTCACCATGACCCTCTTTATAATTTTTTTGTTTTGTTTTAAGATTGATGGGGAAACGCTGACCTCCATTGTGGAAGAACTTCTGGTATTGGCTGAAAAAAGGTCGTTCTTAAAACCAGTTTGTTGCAGCTCCTTGGAAAATTTGATTACTGAGGTGAGTGCGATACTTTAAAAAAAACTGGGCATGTTCTAATTCTATATGTGCAGCTTGTGATCTTGCTCTTATCTCCAATTAACAGACAAGAAATATGAAAAACTAGAATGTTAGTATTATTAGCAATCGTAAGGATTGACTGGTTGATGAAGTAATCAGTGATATAATACCAGTGTCCTATCCAGAAATATGACAGATTGTCACTATGTCTGTTTCATGCTACGGACACCGGGATAAGCTGAGGCTCTATGGGCCTTAGAGCCATTAACAACTTGCTTCTTATAGTATGTCAGTTTCACATGAGATATATGTGTGGAATATGAGGCGTGCCGCCAAAACTTGTTAATCGTGCTGTTTTCCAGCACCATTTTACCATAATTGTGTTTATGTGCTACTCTTGCAAGACATTTTTAACAAAACCACATTGTTCTTCTCGTTACTTATCCAGGTCTCAGAGAAATCATTTGCAGATCATGTATGGCCGAGGGTGCGGGACAATCTAACCCATGGCTGGAAAGGATGTACGTTGGATAGGATCTCCCTTCTGCTTGTGTGCAAACAGAAATTCCCTGTAAGTAGAAGGCTTTTCTAAATTTGCATTAGATAATGCTACTCTTTATCTGTGATTAAAGCTAGGATTTCTGCCATTGTTACAAGTTTAGGTTTATCCTTTATTTTTGTCCTAACTCTTTTGCAGAATGATGAATTGGGGGGGGGGGGGGTGATAACTTTCATACCTTTGATTTTAGATTGAGGTGAAAGATTCTCACACAGATATATGTGATGACGAAAGAGAAAATGCAAAGTTTGTCTTCCAGGAATGAGGCAGCACGTTATATTTTAAATGTGCTTTCTTTGATGTTTACTTTTATACATCAGGCCTGTTACACATTATGCAAGACACAATTTTAAAGTTTTGACCTCTTTGATATACTTTCAATTATTTACCTTTGGTTACTGCTATGGTATATTTTAAACATGGTTCATTTACTATCAGGACATCGTCAACAAAAAGTTCATAAAGAAGCACTGGGGTTCATCCATATTCAGTGAAGACAATGATGCCAAGCTATTTCAGGCCGTGCAGGTAAGTTAGTAATAGACAGTGGGAATACTTGAAGCTCATATATAGGGGCAATGCTATCCCATAATACCAATATTTAGGGATGAAAAAAAATGCAACAGGGTTAAAAGGTATAGAAATTATGATCCACTTTCACCTTTGTTTCTCAAAATTATATCATGTGACTTGTGTTGTCTTCGGTCAGCTCTTAGTCACAGATAGTCACGATGTACTTATGGCTTTGAGAACACCTTGAGTGTGTTACAAGATTGGTATTCTGTATCTGTATGGATACTGGAGTAGACTCTTTGGAGGGTATAATGACTTCAGGGTGGCGCTATTACTTAAACTCATTTGTATGAATATATATGATGAATGTTATGATAAACAGAGAGTAATTTTTAAAACTAAAACATGAATGATGGTGAAATAGCTATTATTTGAATGGTATTATTGATATTTCAACAGATTATGAATGGCTTATGAATTTTTAATCTCTTACAGGCCTCATCTGAAAAATCATATGCCCTGAGAGAGAAAATAGTGCCATTTATGTTGAGCAGTGGCAGGGACTTTTTGTCAATATGGAAAGGTTTGGGAGGTTAGTATTCTTCCCTTAATTGTCAATATGTAAATGACTGAAAAGTATATTTAGAAGCGGATGAACGGCCTACGAATGACACTGTTTAAGGTTTCCCAGGTTCAATGTTAGCTTTTTCCAAGGAGTTTGAAGAACTGAGAGGGATTTTGCCTTGATCTTTACACAAAAAATTAAACATTTGAAAATGTAAGGTGCTCATTTGTCCTGCAAACTGAAAAGTATAATAACAGCAAAGTGTTTATCAGTGAAATGTATGGATCTCATGGTACATTGTTGCTCAATTTACTGGTGGAGGTGCTTGGCCTTGTCACCGGCTTGTCTTTAATTTTTTTATGCAGTCTTTCTCGCCATGTGTAAGGTGATGAGTGGTGTTAGTCAATGTCGACATTTGGATTTTCTTCCATTTGTCATTTACTCCCATCAGAGCTTGACATATGTTTGTCCCCATACACTGCTTTCTACAGTATAAAGGGGGCTCCATAAACCAAACAAACAAACAAAGTTATGGTTCTGTAACACAACTGCATTTATTCTATTAATGTGTACCTGGAAATTTTAATAATTTCTTTATTAATCTATTCTGTGTTCCAGAGAAGATGTTCTCAGGGGGAAAAGGAAACATGATATCACAAAATAAGTTGATATCTTTGGAAATTTTGAGTAAACTCATCCTACTCGCCACAGATTCAGAACAGGTAAAGTTACAATGGATTATATTAACATTAATGAATTCTTGTGTGATAAGATAGGGACAGTCAGGTACTATAGAAATATTCATTCCAAATTGTAGATTATATTTACCCTGTTGTCATATAATATTTATTATTTATTAAGGAAAAAATCTCAGTGTTTGCGCATGTCATGACTAAATCATTCTGATTAAATGACAGGACAATGTCTTGGAAAGATTTATATCCAATCTTTGGTTAGCTTTCCTTTCTCATTATCAAATGCTGTTTTAGATACTTCATGTTTTTAATGTCAAAATTTAGTTCTAAGATTGCAAGCACAATTTCCCCATCATGGTGTTTTTATTACTCTTTTTTTATCAAAATGTTACCTATTTTTTCTTTTTTTAAATAGATTTTGTCATTGGTTCATGATCCAAGTGTCACAAAGGCCATTTTCATGGAGAACCACTCTGAAAGTGACACCTTAGCAAGAACGTTGACTATACTGGTAAGTATAACCCGTTACAGTTTCATGTTCTAGTTTGTACTCTTTTTCATCCTTTGATTATAAATATGACATTATGCCATGCAAATGCAACTAACCCTAGGGGTGTAAATCTTTCAGATTTTGTCTGATTTCAGACTTTTTGCTATGTCTGATTTCAGACTTTTTGCTATGTCTCATTTCAGACTTTTTGCTATGTCTGATTTCAGACTTTTTGCTATGTCTGATTTCAGACTTTTTTGCTTTTTCATATATATTAGTAGCAAGTTATGATTTCATACTCACTAGTCTATCTGGTCTTGCTGAAGTTTTCAGATATTTTTTTGGTTTGCCATTTACACCCCTGTAAACTCCCTGCAGTAACCAATAGAAATATCTTTCCTTAAGGACTTTGCTAAGCCACCTGTGATCATAAAGCTGGTCCGTAAATTGTTTTCCTATGTTGGGGAGCAGGTGGCGCAGTGGTCAAGTCACTCGCCTTTGGTTTGAGAGGTTGAAGGTTCGAATCCCTCATACCACTTTACGCTGCTGTGGCTGATAGCTGGGTTATTTCGGCCTAACCTCAGAAGAGATCCTAAAGACAAATTTCCTCCTGAGATTAATAATGGGAATATATTTTTTTAATATACATTTATTTTCTCTATCGTCTTGCTTTTTTAATGTTTTTTTATTTTTTTAAATTCAGTCAGTATTCACTTTCCATCAGTTTGTCTCATTACCATTTATTTTTGTATAGTGTGATTTGATTTTGTAAATGATGTGCGAAATTTATAAAAAAATTAATATCCTTATAGGTGTTTGTTTGTTTTTTTAGAATGGTGAATTTGGCAGGGCCTAGTAATTAAAAGAATTAATGCATGACAGACCATATTAGAGTCATACTTTGTATTTGAAAGTTTGGTCTCTCAGTAATGCTTGGTTAGGAAATTCCCTTTACGAAAAATTTACTATCAGTCAACAATTAAATGTTGAAGGACTCCTGGAATTTTCTGTATTCTTTATTTTAAACGTTTTCTATCCACCAGGTCAATAATCTGTGTGAAAAACTGAAAAGTGTAGAGGGAGATATCTTGAGTTTTGTCAAAAGAATCCTTGAGTTTGAAGGAAAAACAGAGGAAGGTGCTAAGGATGGAAAATTGAGCTTTATTCACAGCACCAACTTTGGTAAAATTGTCAGTTTGGTAAGTGTTTCAATTTCTTGACAATTTTTGTACCCAATTTGTTTTGATCAGTATAAAGTAGCAGTGTTCAAATACCTATCAATAAATTGAATTAGCAACTACTCTGTAATTGAATAATTAATTACTTTGGTTGTGTTAACAAATGTTGCCTTCTTTGCAGCATGAGACATTTAGACTCCAGGAAGATTATGTTACAAAATAAAAGAAGACAAGTCTCTATTATCTTGCATTTTTTTTCTTCTTTCTCCACGTTCTGAAATGAAAAATGAAGGCAAACATCTTAGAATGTAGTTGTTCTTTTTAAATCAATTAAAAGAATCTTTCTATTTCCAGATGGACAAAAGTGAAATGGAGCAATATGTCAGTCTTTTGATTGACTATGTCAAAGGAGACGATAAAAACGTGTTTTTGTAAGTTTTTGTTATATTATGCATAGATTTCATACTTTTTACCCCAAAATTTATGTTTACTTGATCAAATGAGCTTTGTCGTAATGAATTTTTTAAATTCCTAAACTGTACTTGGTCAGTAATTTCACCTATTTATTTTATTTTTTTGTCACTTCATTTATTTCCTTGTAGTGTGGGCCTCAATTATTGTAATTGCTACATGCCTTTCATCCACCATTGCCAACACACATTTAAAAGTAATTTTTGTTTGGCTGTGTATATTATACCTATAGTCTTTTTTTAAAATATTTTTTATGCAGTTATTAAACTATTTGAAAAAATAGAATTATTCTGTGCAGATACTTTTTTTTCTGTCCAGGTAAAATTGTTTTATTTATTTTTTTGCTTTAAAGCTCAGATGAGATTCAAAAACGAAAGAAGCAAATTGACTGGTGCTTCCGACAGTTGCAACATGTGTGTTGTTCTCAGACACATACCACACCAGACATGCAAAAGGTGGTCTTGGCCTTGTTTCTTCGAAATGGATTCTTTACAGCAGACAAGAAGAATGACTCCATCCTGCATGTAAGTTACAACACGACATTCAGCAACGACTTTCGATGTGAAAATATTATGTTTGTTGTTATTTATCAGTGCTGTAGATAGAAGTTTACAGTGTAACTTTGAAATTAGGTGGAAGTGGTGGATAAGGGAGTCACGAGCAAAGAAGAATTTGGTTTCAATGCAAGTGACTGGCCTATGTGGGAATAATGTACACTTTAGAATTAATCAAAGAAATGCCTTGATTTAATGTTATGCGGTTGTGACTGTCTGACAGCTTTAGAGTATGCATGAAATTGTATGTGACCAGAAGTCGTTATTTTGAAATCTCTCTCTAACATTATGGCCTTGTCTCAACACTGTTAGTTCATTTATATGCTGATGGGGTTTGGTTATTATTTTGTATTTTTATACTTGAGCAATAAGTGAACAAGAAGTCTTGTTGGTTTTTTTTGGGGGGGGGTGAACATGATATAACGTTCAAAGAGTGAAAAGATGCCATCATTTATTTTCATATTCTTTTGTTTTTCAGTGTGACTACGTAGATCGATTTGTCGAAACTCGGATTATTAAAAAGCTGTGTGAATTGTTTCTCTTCAAGAGCTTAGACCAGTTGTCTACAATGCAGACAGGTAGATTTTTGTCATCTTTATAGTTTGCAATGGATGATTTTTATGACTCATATCATGGCGTTTTGGGAAATCTGTGATGTACTTGGGAAGACTTATAACAGAATATAACGACACATTCAACATAGATTGAGAGTGAAAAATGAATGCCTAGAAAGCTTTTATTATAAACAAGAAAAACTGATGGGAGACAGCAAGGATGATGTGAAGAATTGGTGCATTTTAAACCTGACATGAAAAGAAATTAAAATCTTATCACCGAAATAAAATATGTGTGCATGGCCTTTTTTTTTCTTTCTTAGCACTGATAAGGTGTTGTTGAGGAAGCATCTAACAGTGTGTTTTCATTCAGTATATATATGTGTATAATTAATTGTACCTTTTGATATTTCAAGATGACACTAAGTGGGCATAACAGTACAGATGTAGCTATCATGGATCCTTAGACTTACCCACAAAAAAGTATATATATATTTTTTTTCTTCAATTTTTATAAATAAAATCTTGTTTTTGTCGTAGGTAAAAAGAAAAAGACTGACATCATGTCCAGTTACACAGACCTTCTCTCCTACTTAGTTCATTACTTCCAGGTAAGAACCACAACGGTCATCAAATGTTCAATTATTGTCCAAGATATTGTCTTTTTGTATATTATTTTTAGTTGAAATGTTTTTATTGCTGTCATTATTGAAGAATTTGTTGTTTTATAGCAATGATTGTTTTTATAACTACAAAAACCAAGCACAATGTTTCTTGATGTTAATGAATGTTAGGGTTTTTACTTTTAATCGTCTCATCCCTAAAAAAATTCCCCTTTAAAATGCTGATCTGTTTTATGTCAATTTGTATTTATGTTTTGTAATTTTTGTATTTATTTTTTCAGTCTTTGGTGTCATGTGAAGATGTGGAGCTGCTTACAGCTTGGCCTGAAGAGGTGAGAAATATTGTAGAAATCTCTTTTAAAGGTAACATATTTTGTAGCATTTCAACCAGGTGAAAGTTAAAATACATACCTGCCAACTGTCACGTTTTTTACGGGACTGTCCCAGATTTAGGATCTTTAAAGATGAAAATAAACCTCAATAATTGCCACTCTGTGACTTTTTGTCTTTTTTTTTAACTCATGAAAAAAATGCGAATGTTGGTCGTCTAGATGGGCTGTCCCTGATTCCAATTTCTAAATGTTGACAGGTATGGAAATAGTTTGTTGAGTGAATACGAATGTTTATTGTGATTTACTATATGTTCTCATTGTTTGGGTGTTTTCTTTCTTTTAGACAAATGATGTCTGGAAGCAAGTTATGAAAAGAATCAAGTCTTTGGAGAAGGTAAGAAGAAGTACTTGCATCGAATATACTATATTTGCCACTGATCAGGCTTGCCATCTGCAATATAAACCTTTCAGTTTTTTCCAAAGTTGATATATTTTAAAAGCTTCTTATGTTTCAAATAAAGTGGCCCTGAATATGATTGTTAAGACGGAAAATGGCAATGTTTTCAAAATTGGACACATCTAATTTTGACTGAATCGCCAGTGACTTATTGTCACCCAGAAGGGGTGTGTTTTTCTGCAGAATATTTTGTGTTGATACAGATATGTGAAATACTACAAAGTTTAGGAGTCGACCATGCAATACACTCACCAAGATAATAGAAATATAATAATAAACTTTGATATAGCGCTAAATTTATAAAACAGGCTCTAAATTCTAAGATATGAGATGGCAGTCTTGTGTTTGGTTGCAGTCTACATTTCTGCTTCAAAATGGTTCTGATTGTTAGAAAGAGTACATGTTTTCTTATTTTACGGCAAAGAAAAATTAAGTTTATAATTACTCGCTAATTGAGCTTATCATTTCGAGTCCCAAAAAATGATTATTTCATAAGATTTTAATGTAATTTTTTATAATGACTATTTATTATATTTTATATTTGTGTTGTACGAACTTTGGAAAACAAATTATGTAGACACATAATAAGGTGTGTCACATTCACATAAAACACTTTTTGCTTGTATATTTTTGTATGAAGGGAAATTCTACTTCACATATTTGCATGCAGATCAGTGATCAAGAAAATAGGTCTTCTGATTCTTTTTTAAATATTATTGGACGGTAGGTAACAAAAGATGTTCTTGTTCACTCAATACTCTTTATTTACAGGCCAAGAATACATCAAGCCCTGATACAGACTCTGCCTTCAAGTTATTGTATCTCTACATGGCATTCTATTTGCTCACTGATGAGAAAGCTGCAACAGATCTTTTGAAGGTAATGTATAATGAGTTTAGTTTTGAAATGTGTGTGGGGGGGGGGGGGGGGAATTCTACAAGTGTTGCTATTAGTTTTGAAAAAAAGAATGAGATATTTGAGGCTTGATCAGGTCAGTTTTACAATTTTTTCAAAATTAATTAGATTTGAAAAGAAAAATCTCTTCAAAAGTAGCTTTAGTGAAAACTTGATTGTTTTATTTAAAGAAATTCTCTGAGGTCAGATGTGCATGGTGGTCAGAGGGCCTGCATGCTGTTTGGATCTTTTTGGGTGAGAATCAAGAATTGCCATGCAGATGCCTTGTGACACCATTGAAAACTGGACCCAACACTGCAATAAAGTCCACTTCTTGGATTGGGCACTTATCACACACATGCAAAACTGTATGACTAGGCCCTGGTCACCACCATGTACACTGGACAGAGATAGAAATTATGAATCAATCATTTTGAAAAACATGGACCAGCCCAGCCATAGGCATGGCACTTGAATAAAAGATCTTGAAATGTAAAATAATTTCATTTCTATTTATCTTCTATGCATGTCCTCAGGATATTTTTATCTGCCACGACAAGTCATCAATGAAGAAAAAGAAAGGGAAAAAGTCAGAGGAAAGTGAAGGTGAGTCTAGTTTGATATTATTTTGAATGAACAGGACTTTGTTGGGGTTTTTCTTCTTTCATTCTAACTTGTAGTTTTCACACATTCATGTTTTTTTATTTTAATAATTATTATTATTATTCCTTTTTTTTTTTTTTTTTTTTTTTTGAGATTTTAAATGTCATTCATACACTGACTAGTCTGATTGATAGACAATGTCGGATATGAAATCTCTACATCAAACTTTGTATGTTTCTCAGACAGACCTCTGCTGGGCCAGGCAGAGCGTTTCGTATTGGAACAAACATTACTTCCCTCTTCTTTTCGCAACTTCAGCTTTAGCTTGGATACATCACATTGAATTGCTATTTGTCTTGGCATTCAGTATGCCTGCTTTAAAATTCTACGTTATTTGTTATTTTTGACAAGTTCAGACTCACTCTGCTGCGTCAGTTTTATTTTTGTTCAATTTGTTCATGAGACTAATTCTATTTGTTTTTATTTAATTTGATGATATTTTTTTTATTTTTTTTTTGGGGGGGGGGGGGGGTTGTTGTATTTTTTTTTGTGTTAGAAATTCTTATTTTATTTAATTTTTTTTTTTTACTATTTTTTTATATATTTCTCTTTATCCTAATGAGATTTTAGATGTTATTCATGCACTGACTTGCCTAACGAACAGTCAATGTGAGGAATGAAATCTCTACATCAAACTTCGTATGTTCCTCAGACAGACCTCTGTTGGGCCAGGCAGTGTTTCGTATTGGAACAAACATTGCTTCCCTCTTTGTTCTTACGTCAGCTTGAGCATAACTACATCATGCCTCGGCATTCATTAAGACTGCTTAGAAACGTTGTGGTTGCAGTTTGTTGTTTTTGACAAGTACAGACTCACTCTCTTGAATCATTTATATTTTCTATATCGGTCTCCTGCTACTTCCAACATTAGACTGTCTGAGACTCTTGTGTTATTTATGGCAATTTGAAAATGTTGGCAGCTAACTCAACTTTTTCTCTTCTTTTTTTCTCTTCTTGTACGATGTTTTTTATTTTGCAACTCAATTTTCTGTATTAGTCTGTTATTTTGCTGTATTTTTTTTGTGTGTTACATTTTTTTTAAATCTTTCTCTCTTTATCATGATGAGATTTAAGATGTTATTTGTACATTGACTTGCCTAACTAATGATCAATGTGAAGCATAAAATCTCTACATCAAACTTCGTATGTTCCTCAGACAGACCTCTGCTGGGCCAGGCAGAGTGTTTCGTATTGGAACAGACATTGCTTACTTCTTTTTCTCAGCTTGGGCTTAGATACATCACATTGATTTGCTATTTTTCCTGGTATTCGTTGTTATGCTTCACACACTCCTGCATTGTTTTTAAAATTTGTTAGGACTGTTTTTACTTGTTTTGGGTTTGTTTGTTTTGTTTTGGGTTTGTTTTGTTTGGTTTTTTTTTTGGGGGGGGGGTTTGTTTTGTTTTACAACTCAAATTTGTTGTATTAGTGAAGTATAAGTCTTTATTATTTTGCTGTGATTGTTTGGGTTACTTTTTTCTATTGCACACACACTCTCTTTCTCTAACATGATGAGATTTTATTTATTCATAAACTGGCTTATCTAATTGATAAACGGTGTCCGACATAAATCTCTACATCAAACTTCGTATGTTCCTCAGACAGACCTTTGTTGGGCCAGGCAGAGTGTTTCGTATTGGAACAAACACTATTTCCTTTCCCTTTTCTCACATTAGCTTGGGCTTGGATATATCAGATTGATTTGTTATTTGCCTTGGCATTCAGTATGCCTGCTTTAAAATGTTATAGATGTAATTTATGCTTTTGACAAGTTCACACACACTCTCTCCTGTATCATTTATTTCTTCTGTATTGGTCTCCTGCTTCTTCCAACACAAAATTGTGTGATTTTGGATCAATTTGAATGTTGATAAAACAAATTCTATTTGACTTTTGAGTTTGTGTTTTGTGTTTTGTTTTACAACTCAAATTTTTGTATTAGACTTTATTATTTTGCTATAATTGGGTTTTTTTCTGTCTGTCTCGCTCGCTCTCATTCCCTCTATCTCTTTATGAATATGAGATTTTAGATGTTTTTCATACATTGGCTTGTCTCCCTAATAGTCAATGTGAGGCATAAAATCTCTACATCAAACTTCGTATGTTCCTCAGACAGACCTCTGCTGGGTCAGGCAGAGTGTTTCGTATTGGAACAAACATTGCTTCCCTCTTTTTTTTACACATCAGCTTGGGCTTGGATACATCACATTGATTTGCTATTTGTCTTGGCATTCAGTATGCCTGTTTTAACGTCTCTCTTTCTCTCTCTCGCGCGGGTGCGCACGCTCTGTCTCGTGGTACTCCCATCATAGGATTGTGTGATTTTAGATCAATTTGAATATAGCTAAAAGCTATTTCTTTTTTCTTATTTTTT
>JARDUL010008464.1:0-13397 GCA_030265205.1 Dirona pellucida | reverse complement strand
TACTGCTCCTACTACTACTACTAATACTACTACCATTACTACTAATCTACTACTACTACTACTACTACTACTACTACCACTACTACCACCACCACCACCACACCACCACTATTACTAATAATAATAATAACATTCCTTCCTTAGTACTTAGTCCTTCCCGTGCTTGTAGGATCATATAGGGCTGTCACGACCCTCTAACTCTAAGTATTCCTGCCTTGTGATATTTCCTCTGCTTCCGCAATACCTATTCCGATGTTCTTGAAATCTCTTTTAATCATTTCTTCCCACAAAAGTTTTGATCTTCCCTGTCTTCTTCTGCCGTCTGGCTGCCATCCTAAAACTTTTCTTGGGAATCTATCAGTTTTCATTCTCAAAACATGTCCGAGCCATCTTAAGCGTCTTTCTTGGATGGTTTCACTTATATTTTTATGTCCAGTTCTTCTAAAGATTACAACGTTTTGAACAACATTAGTAGTAATAGTTTGTTTTTTTGTTATCTGATCCCTTTAGTGTTGTAATTTAACAGTGTAGGGAACAACTCTGTGACTGGCCGAGGACAATGTACAACGCAGAAGGCATCGCTGCGCAGACCCAGGTAAAACGTATTTATGTTAAGTGCACGTCTGTGCCCCACTAGTGCACATGGCCTGATATACAGAGCTGGAATATCTATGGATCAAGATTTCTAAGGCAAGCAGGGGATCAGCCCACTGTACTAGTAATAATGACAATAATAATATTAATAATAATAATAATAATAATAATAATAATAATAATAATATGGTGTTGACTAATATTAGCATTTTTTTTAAAGTGAGGAATGATTTGAATAACAAGCATATTTCTACTGTTGGTGGTTTAAGACTTCATCTTATTAATTTTCACATTGTCCTTCTTCTCTTTGTGTTTTTATTTTATTCCTGCATTCTGTTTATCATTATTCTCCTTGGTTTTTCTTCTCCTCTTCAGTAGCTGTTGTTAATGCTTGCAGATTTGTTTTATTTGTTTTTGGCACTGCAATCACAATGTAAGTTTGGTCCTCTTATCCATATAGAAATATGATCATATTGAGACCTTCTTCCTAAAATATATAATTTTTAAAAATGTAAATGAGGAGTAGGTATGTATGCAACATTCTACAAAGTAAGGCATATATGCCACAAGCATGGCACAGGAGATATACAACATTCTACAAAGTAAGGCATTTATGCCACAAGCATGACATTGACACAGGAGACCACAGTCCACACATTCTCTAAATAGCTACTCTATATCTAGCAAATCTTTACCAATGGATTTAAACCAAAAAAGACACTGGGCTGGATAAATCAGGTAGAAAACAAAGAGAAAAAAGAATATGATAACACGTCACATGGACTAAAAACAAAAGGCAAAGCTTGTACGACATATGGAAAAAAATATGAGAAATATCTATAAAAACATAATACTCAAAATGTATAAAAATTGACAATAAAAAGAGGGAAGATATAGATAGATCTATACATAACTAATATATTTTTTTTTTAAAGACGATGACCAAAAAAATGTAGCCTATACTATCAATCATTTCATCTTTAACTCCTCCTTTTTCAAATTGTATTCCATCAATCTAGGTATTTATCTGGTAAAGACTGGGTGACTCCCATGCAAACACAAATGAGACAACTATAAACAGAACTTGAAGAATAAATGTGGAGTAGACACTGATGATAAACATGTTGTGAAGATGATTGATTGAATCAAAAGTAAATGACTTGACTCCTATGGCTGGCAAAGCACTGATGCCATTACAAGCATATGTTCATTCACACATTATTGTCTATTGTGAAGATTTCTAGCTCTACATTTCTTGCCTAACATTTTTTGACTGTAAACATAACTAGCCAAACTTATTAGGTATGCATTACATATGCATTGCCATGAAAGGTAAGACATCAGATATCTAGAAACGGATTTGTATAGAAAGACATTATGTGAGAAGTGGGGATATGAGATGTTTCAGAATACTAATGTGTGGCTTTGTTTAAAGTTTTAAACATTGTTTATATCTTTTTCAAAATTCTTATTAAAAAATCAAAAAATTTAGATTGTAAACTACATCAACACATGTATTAGTTGTTGGAATACATAAGATTGTGTTGTTAGATTTCAAACCCAACATGTTTGTTAAAAAAAAAAAGAAAGATAATAATGTAAATACTGTCATGTCATAAAATTGTCAACACCTAGATTTAATTCATAAAAGAAATACAGGTTCAAACAATCATTTGAAAAAACAGCTTCATATAAAGACTGGCTCACCTTTTCTGCTCTCCTCACATCCTTGAGCCTCTCAAACCATGCAGTCTGTAGACAGACATTCAACATGGAATATTAAGAAACATATTTGGTTAATTATAGTTATCTTAACAATAATAATGGTTTCTTGGGTGTCCATTGCCTGAATGGCCTTCCACTGTGACATTGTAATGTAATTGTTGCAATGGTTACCAATGAATGACCTGCTGTAATAGGCGTGTGGGGTTAGTCAGTTAGATCTGACAATTTGTTCTCACTCTCCTTCAATTCTCTTGAGAATTTTTTTTTTTCTACACCCTTGTCAGTGACAACCAATCAAGTATGGAGAAAACGTTTTTGTTTTTTTGTTTTCCAATTCCTGCTTCAGCTTCCAATTGCTTCCAATTGTTTGGAAATCTTCACCCAATTTAGTAATGGTGTTTCAAAGCAACTCTACAAAGTTCTTTAAGGGCAATAAGATGCCTCATAATATGACTGTGATCCATGATATGTAATCTATAAAGGAAAAATAGTAGTAGGTTGTATAAATGTAGTGAAATGAATTATTCACTTTAGTAAAACCACCATGATAGTGATAGTAATAGCATTATAGAGCAGGCGGGAAAAGAAACAACATTTTTATCTAAGTTGAAGTTGGGTTTTGTTTCTGCGATTTATAGACAACTTGGTAGAGGTGGTGTGTTAAAATTATACCAATGCATGCATGAAATTCTCACCAATGACAAAATGCAAACAGTATTGACTCGTACGGCTCAGGAACTGCGTAAAAAATTGTTAAATAAATTGAAAATACAGTCACTGTGTAATTATTACACCACTACATGTACTATTCAAACAGGTATAACTTCAATAACAGACATCACAGAACAATTGTGTTTTCATACATATGCAGAACAAATGTAGCACTACAAATGTAAACAAAGGGTTGATCAATCAAACTGATGCTGCTTTATCAACAAGCATTTTACGCAATGCCTAAAAACTCGTAATCCACAATAACTTGTGGAATACGTCGTGGCCTTGACTGGGCTTAGGTAAACAATAGGTCAAGCTTTAGTAAACAGAAAATAACCGTGCAATTGCGCAATGTAAAACAATGCACTAAGTACCACTAAAAACTTGGGTAGTTGCTGAACACAAAGATGAAAATTTCATAACGATATTCCTTTTCACGCTTCTTTTATAAAGAGATGAAATGGGCAGAAGGCTTTTAAGACACGCAATATAATATATAAAGTTTTGTGAGTATTAAATAGTATCAAGTTTTGCACCAGTGAATCAACCTGAAGTTCATCTCATGTAATAGTCTAGTCTGTTTGAGGAAATTACTGTCCTGCAAATCTTTAACAATGTAGACCCTTTTGTCATTTTGCTTCTGTGTTAGGTCATGCAGAACCATTCTTGCTGCAATTTCCTCATTTACAAGCCTTTGCTCAGTATTTAAGTATTTGGGGCAAGATCCAACTGAAACCCCAGTAACACATGCAATTCCTTCAATTATTCAATCATGAACCCTCTAAAAGATTTTACTATTGTATCATCATTAACAACAATATCTACAGGTTACCCCTTATTCACTTCGTCTTCAATGGATGTCTCTCTTCCATTTAACTTGGAAAACCACTAAAAACACGGCACATTAAGCATGTATTCTTGTTCTCAGGTCATTTTCAACAAATTAAATGTTTTTTATGCTGTATTCACAATTGAAAAACAACATGTTATGTTGGCATGTTGTTTTAAATAGTGATCCATGATGTATACATTGAATTAATATTTTTAACCCTAAGTGTCCCGAATGGCCTTGATTAGATGGATGGAAGTCAATTAGAAAAGAAAAAAATGCACTAAAAGCTTGCAGACCAGCACTACACTCAGCTAACTAATCGGAACCATCTATCAAAATAGGAAAAGGCTTTTGTCTGTTTTTTCTTTCACTGTCAGAAACGATTGTTTCGTACTGGTGGTCAAACGGCATTCAGGAATTCCAGGCAGTCTAAAAACTTATTGAAATAGGCTTATAGAGTGACTGAGAAAGAAATACAGAAACATGAAGATGAAACTGCTACGACAAAGTCGTAACCAAAAGGTAGATATGAATTGTTCAGTGAATCAAGACAAAGGAGACATTGAATCTGTAAATAGTATTAAAACATGTTGTGGTGCTGTGTTATAATAATCAATACAATCAGCAAGACATAGTCAAATCTGTGCTCGCGGCCATCTGTATAAGGTGGCCACCTGCCCTGGTGGCCATTTTCCAGGTCCGAACATCGTTTTTTCCTCTATTTTGTCACTGTGCAAGGCGGCCTCCTGCCTAACGCGGCCAGTGGCCACTATTTTAGGTACAAAAAAGCATTCGAACCTGACCTAGACGGCCAGTTAGTCAAGATGATTTACTCGATTAATCCCCCTTTTCTTTTGTGCCGATCTTTGAATCATATTGCGTGCCCGTCAGACAAATTACAAAACAAGTGTGAACATAGAGATCCTACATCGTGTAACACACATCCTTATGTGTCACCAGAGATTATATCAATACACTAACCACCCACTTGATCAAGTTTCTTGTCTCGTCCCTCATTTACGTCAGACAATTGCATTAGTCAATTCATGTTTACCGACGGTCATGTGTCGACCATGACTCAATCAATGAACGTGTCTAGCCATTAGATCGCATCCACCACGACAAAACTGTGAATGGTCCATGGGTGTCTTCAAAACGGTTGACCGTCGATTATGGTGACTTGTTGTCGGCTTACATAACAATAGACTTCAATTACAATAGCCATGTCGGTTTCACAAGTCGTTTGCTCCTCCTTTCACACGGCAACTTGAAAAGTGGGTTAAGTGGGCGGAGTTAATTCATATGGTGTTAATTTCTGATTGATGTTTGTTTGTTTGTTATCTTTCCCTGTAGTAATGCCGTAATTAAACAAAGTAGGGACCAACTCTGAGTCTGGCCGAGGACAGTGTACAAGACAGAAGGCATCGATGTGCAGACCCAGGTAAAAACGTATCCAGGTTAAGTGCATATCTGTGCCCCACTAGTACACATGGCCTGATACAGAGCTGGAAAATCTATGGATCAAGATTTTTTTGGCAAGCAGGGGATCAGCCCACTGTGCCAATAAACCTTGTTTGTTTCTGATTGATGCGTTTCTTTAATGCGTGAGCAGTAGGACCTTATAAAATCACCCAGATACAATTGGTGTCAGTTGCAATTTGTTATCTCAAGATACATGTCGAAATATATCTTTTTGACTCTTTAATTTCTAATTTAATCCAACTTTGTTTTTATTTTTATTTGTTTTGGGGTTTTTTTTATTACTTGTATTTTTTATAAGCAAAAAAAAAAAAGTTAAAGACGATGTTTTTAAGATTATAAGAACCAATTGAAGGTGATGCCCCCATCTCCTTCCTGAGGCATAGAGAAAGAAAAAAATATGTCAAAAGAAACCAAGAAGCCGTTGACTCTAAATTTGAAGCAGAAGTTGGAAGTTATTAAAGCTTCCAAAAGTGGACAATCATCAAGACAAAAAAAACCCCCAAAAAAACAAACAATAAAACCAGCCAAAAACAAAAAAAAGCCAAAAGAAAAATCCAAGAAAAACTGTCCAAGGCGGCCACTTTTTCCAGGAACGAAGGATGACCGCCTTAGACAGGTTTGACTGTACTTGTCTAGCCGATGAATTACTGGGGAAAAAATTTAATTTTGGGTAAATCTTAGTCACTGGCTGGACGCCAAATATTATACTATACCTGTCTTGGATTCACAATCAAAGAATTTGATGATCCAGGCTTTGATGGTATGGAGCTGTGTACATGGAAAAATGAAAAACGATAGTTTGTTAAGGCCAGGTAATTAGAAAACAAAAGATTTGTTTGTTAATGAAATGACAATTACAACAATTAGAATTCAAAAGCTAAATATATATTTTTTAATTTAAGGAAGAGGCTATTCGTCAGTAACTGATGAATGGTACCTAGCTATCGTTCATCAGTAATGACAAAAAGTGCCTAGCTGTCTTTCATCAATACTGATAGATATCACCTTTCGGGAAGAGGCTATTCACAAGAACTCATGAATGGTATCTAGCTATCGTTCGTCAGCACTGGCAAACATGACCACCCTATCACTAATTAGTACTAGTACTGGCGAATGGTACTAAGCTTACTAGAACTATCGTTTGTCAGTCTGGCAAATGGTACTCAGTCTAAGAGAGTACGAAGAGAGGGGATCAACACTATTTTATAATATAAGGTTATGCAGTGCTCAGTCATAAACAAGGGAGTGCAATGTACTCTTGCAAAAACTCTAATAACCTAGAACTATGTAGAATATATATATATATATATATATATATATGTTTGTGTTAAGTAATGAAGAGTAGGCCTTTCCATCATTTCTTATGACTAGAGGTTTGGGTTGAAGCACTCACACATACTATTATCTTGACCATGACCATGTGTTCAGAACTGGTTTGATGATTTGCATATCTCTCATGACTGGGCCACAGAATTCTTTTTTCCCACCCCCGCCAATTCTGAAATGTCTAGTGGTTTTCACTCATTCATTCTTGGTCAACAACTCATCAGCCTACATGTCTTGTTTTCTTTCACCTTGCATCTTACAATCTGTAATTTTCAAACCCTATGTTGTATTCCCCAAGCCGCTTTTCTGACTCTCGTTTCTCTCCCTCCTTCCACTTCCTGTTTTTCTTTTTAGGGCAAAGATTTGCAATGTTTTTTTAATGTGTGTGTCTGAGTGTGTATGTGCATGTAGGCCCTACCTAATAAAAAATTTACCGATACTGATACTGATAACTGATTTTTGCCTTAAAAAACAATTAAGGTTTAAGATGTCTATCCTTATCCATATCTTTAGGCTTAATTTTTAATATCCAATGGGTTTTTCTTATTATAATATTACGATCGTAAAACCTTTTACTGTTTTCAAATGCTTCATTGGGATTAAGAGATAACTTCTTATCTTCCATCTGTGTGGATGCTCTATTGGGATACGACTTTTCAATCATGGAATTGGAATCACTGCTTTCCTTATTTACTGAAGATAGGCCAGCACATGAAGTGGATTTATGAGAGCCAACTCTTTCATCTTGTCTGTTCACATCAGAATCATTTGTAGGCTGTGTTCTGTCAGCAATATCTCTTGAGCTCTTGTGCCTTTTAAACAAGGATCCCTTTTTCTGCAAAAAGACATTGAGGAAGCTGACACAAATGTGATGACAGAAGAAGTACCATATATAATTATTCCCATTAAACCATAACCACACATTTTAGCCTTGGTGCAAAGCTGTCTCAAAATTTTGAATTTATCGCAAAATTTTACAAAATGGTAATGTTAGCCCATGTGCCATCGAGCTTTGTAACAAATTCATCTGCTGTCTGGAACTCTCTGTCTAAACAAACAAGAAACTGTCAAACCCTTCATTCTTTTAAGAAATCTTTGAAGACTGAACTTTTTCGCTCCTCCTATTTGTAATTAAGTGCATAAATGTTATGAGCCCCTATGGCTTTGTAGGTTGTAATTCAATTATATAATATAGGTAGGTATATATACAGTAGTCTCCGCCTAAGTGCACGGCCATCGGGAGACAAAAAAACTGTGCACTTAAGCTAAGATGAAAATGCTGGGCATGGTAGGCAGGGTTGTGACATATTATGATCACTTATAAAGAGCATGTCGCATCGGTCAAATGATCAATAACTCCGCCTTCAACCAATTGAATTTAACCAGTGTCAGGTCGTCATCTTTTTCAAAAGAATTAATTCCACCCACGCAATGGGCAGTACCATTCTAATGTCCAAAAATCAACCCACAAACCAAAATGTTAAACACCACATGTAGGAAAATGATTGCCGCATTGAAAGCCAATCAGTGTACATCACGACAAAATGTGTGAGACTCGCATTATCCAGTTGGCATCTCCTTTGAAGAGCAAAACAATGAAACAGACATAATCCTTGACGGTCATTGAGAATGTCTCATCCCTATTCTTTATAGAAGGCAATCGTGCGTGTTGCATTGTGCAATAATTTCCCGACCGTGTGTTATGTCAGTTTAGCAAGCCTGGAACAATGCGGCAGATAAAACAATCCCTAATATTGCGTCTCCAAACAAAATGAAGGGTTGTGATTTAATACAACGTGTCTGGTTGATAGATTACATTACTGGTTTGGCTTAAAAAGTTAGAAAAAACGTAATTTCGATCACAAATGTCAGGTAAATTTGGGCCACTAAGAGCAAAAACATGCTCTTAGGTGGAGTCCACTCCGAGCAACCGTGCACTTAGAGGGGTAACTGTACATAGAAAAAATTCGGTTTCGCGGCCAAACCATGCACTTAGACGAACGGTGCACTTAGACGGAGGGCTTTTCTTATATATATGAATTTTCCGTTATCGTAGTACTTGGGTTCTCATCAAGATATTTGAAAGACTTTATGCAAAATGATAAAGCGTCTATACTGTACACAGCTAGATTGATCAAATTTGGCCATCATTCCTGGTTTTCTTAGACCACCTCAAATGCTTTTATGATGTAGGCTACTGATGGTTGTCTGCATGTCTAGTCTAAGGTTGGTTTTAAGAATTTCCTAATTCTTTTCATAAATAATTCAATTTATTCATCCCCAGCATCCCAGCCTTGGAACCATATGCAAACATCTGGTATACGGCACCCTTGTGCCAGAGTTACCAAGCCCCTACATAATCAATGGCCAATTTTTTACATTTTTATCATCAAAATCCGTCCAATGTAAATAAAACTAGAACGTTTTTGACTACATAAAAACTATTTTGTTTATACTTGCCTAAAAACCATACAATGTGTGCGTTTAGTCGTTTATAGTAATAAAAGAGAACAAAAGTGATAATTCAACGCATGCAGTCATTTTTATTGTATGAACCTAACGCTCAATTTCTTTATTTTTTCTGCATGTGAAAAATTTGTTGTTATTGAAACTTATTGATTAATGCTGAAAGTGAAAGCATTTGAAATTGTGACTATAAAATCAAGCTGGTTTTAAATCATATTTTCAAGATCCAATGTTGGGTAATAAAAGTCTGTCTTTTTTTTCCTGCAGAAAACTTGTTCTTTGTTTAATCCATGCTTAAAACCCATACACAGCAGACATTTAATTTATTATACTAAAAATGGATCACAAAAGTGATAGCTCAACACATATCGTCATTTTTAATGAACTGAATGCAAAAAAATTTGCAGTTTTTTTTGCAAAAAAACGCGGTGACAGATAATGACGTTAGTTGTGTATTTTTAGAACACTGATAATGGTCAAATTATTATACTGATTTTTTAGATCTCACTGATGATATAATATGCGCTATTGTCATTAAACCCCTTTTACAGCTATCCAAACTATATTTTTAAACATGTATAATTTGTGTCATATTATTGACTTTTAATCAACAGGGCTGCTTGACCCTAATACTAATATAATGGTCTTATGGTTTTTTTTACAACTTTTTTGTTGCTTTTATTACTTTCACCATATGGCAAACCGTTATTATAAACTCCTAAAATTATTTGTTGAACGAATTTTACTATTTTTTATGAAATTTTATTGCGAGGTCAGTTTTTTTTCCAGTCTGTTTATGAAAATGTTCGGCCCGTTATTATTACCTTCAAAGTGATACTCTATTCTTTAACAAAGCCAAATCTCTTTCCATAATATCATTCGCCATGAATTCCCCTTTCAGAAAATGTATAGTTATAAGGGGTTTCAGTCATAAATAAATGTGCTAGAAGCATTTGAAATTGGGACCATAAAATTAAGCTGTGACCGGGAATTGTAGCCGACATTTTTTTTACCGGGCGACAAGAGGGTTAAGGGGGCATTCATTTGCTTTTCGGACGGCAACGGTCTGGAGCGGCCTGAAAACTGAAACTAGAACTGCTTGTTCGGTTATAATAGTTTTGGGATTGACCGGGAGTTAAGTTGTTTGACTTTAAACATATATTGTCTTTGCAAGTCACTATCCGCGTAAAATTAAATTTTGCGTTTTTTCCATAATAATGTTGTCAAGTGGTCATTTTATCATCTAATACCCAAAAAAATTTAAATCAGACAACAAATCCAGACAGCTGAAATTGTAACAGCGCTTTCCGCGTAAGTTGACATCTTTGACACCACCGTGCACCTGCGCAAAAAGCGCTCTTGTTGGTGACGTGATTTTAACACCCCTATCCGCGTATATCCATTTTTTCGTCTTTCAATCAATTAGGAAAATGCCGGTTTGTAAGTCATTTCAGTATGGTAGTGGTAGTGGTAGACATAAAACATGAAACCGCAAACGGACGAAATTAATGTATTTGTGGATTCCTGATGATGCAGTAGAATTTGTGTTTGAAAGTGAAAAGATGAGAGGAGCGGTGATAGAAGTCAGTAGTGATGGCACTGACCGAATGTTTGAAAGTGAAAAGATGAGAGGATCGGCGACAGTGGTCAGTAGAGATGACACGGACATAATGTTTGAAAGTGAGGAGATGACAGAAGCAGGGGCTTTTGGTCAGTAGTGATGATACCGGCAAAATATTGGAATGGGGGGAAATGGGAGGAGCAGGGGCTTGTGGTCAGTAGTGATACCACAGGCAAAATGTTGGATGGAGAAGAGTTGGGAGGAGCAGGGACTGTGGTCAGTAATGAAAATGCCTAACGGAACGATCGATAATGGGGAGATGGGAGCAGCAGGGGATGTGGTCAGTTGTGATGATACCGCCGAAATGTTGGAACCTGAGGAGATGGGGGGAGCAGGGACTGTGGTCAGTAGCAATGACACTGACAGAATGTTTGTTAGTGAGGAGATTGGGGAGAGGGGGCTGTGGTCAGTAGTGATGACACTGCCAGAATATTTGATAGTTGATAGAGAGGAGATGGGAGGAGCAGTCACTGTGGTCAGTAGTGATGAAACTGCCATAATGTTTGATAGTGAGGAAATGGAAGAAGCAGGGGCTGTGGTCAATAGTGATGACACTGACAGAATGTTTGATAGTGAAGAGATATGAGGAGAAGTGGCTGTGGTCAGTAGTGATGACACTGCCAAAATGTTTGAAAGTGAGGTGCAGGGAATGTGGTCAGTCGTGATGCACCGACGTTATATTGTAACATGAGGAGACGTGAAGAGGAGGGACTGTGGTCAGAAGTGAAAATGCTGACGGAATGTTTGATAGTAGGAAGATGAGAAGAGCAGGGGCTGTGGTCAGTTGTGATGATATCGGCGGAATGTTGGAACCTAAGGAGAGGGAAGGAACAGGGGCTGTGGTCAGTATTGATGACACTGCCAAAATGTTTGAAAGTGAGGTGCAGGGGTTGTGGTCAGTCGTGATGCACCGACGTTATGTTGTAACATGAGGAGGGACTGTGGTCAGTAGTGACAACGCTGACAGAATGTTTGATAGTGGGGAGATGGGAAGAGCAGGGGATGTGGTCAGTTGTGATGATATCAGCGGAATGTTGGAACCTGAGAAGATGGGGGAGCAGGGACTGTGGTCAGTAGTGAGGAGCAGGGGCAGTGGTCAGTAGTGATCACACAGACATAATGTTTGATAGTGAAGAGATGGGGGGGGGAGAGAAGGGACTGTGGTCAGTTGTGATGATATCGGCGGAATGTTGGAACCTGAGGAGAGGGAAGGAACAGGGACTGTGGTCAGTAGCGATGACAATGAGGAGATGGGAGGAACAGGTACTGTGGTCAGTACTGATGCCACTGCCCTAATGTTTGATAGTGAGGAGATGGGAGGAGCAGGGACTGTGGTCAGTAGTGATGACACTGCCAGAATGTTTGATAGTGAAGAGGCTGTGGTCAGTATTGATGACACTGCCAAAATGTTTGAAAGTGAGGTGCAGGGATTGTGGTCAGTCATGATGCACCGACGTTATGTTGTAACATGAGTAGACGGGAGGAGCAGGGGCAGTGGTCAGTAGTGAAAACACTGACGGAATGTTTGATATCGGGGAGATGGGAAGAGCAGGGGCTGTGGTCAGTTGTGATGATATCAGCGGAATGTTGGAACCTGAGGATATGGGGGAGCAGGGACTGTGGTCAGCAGTGATGACACTGATGGGGGGGGGAGAATGGGCTGTGGTCAGTAGTGATGACACAGACAGAATGTGTTATAGTGGGGAGATGGGGGAGCAGGGACTGTGGTCAGTAGTGATGACAACGCCAAAATGTTGTAAAGTGAGGAGCAGGGACAGTGGTCAATGCATCTATTTTACTACTTACCTGACTATTCATCAATCTTACTATCCATCCATCTGTTGTTCTATCTCCTCAGCTCTATCTATCCGTCTTTCTGTCTGTCTGAATATATATTATTATCCTATAATTTCTTACTTTCCTACCTATCTAATCATCATCATAATTACCCATGTGTCTATTATCAATAAATTTAATAGGATATTGTCTTATAAAACACTACTATCAACAGGCATCCAGTGATAAAACCAAGGCGCTAAGCGCATATTTACAGTTTCTCTCGTCAAAAATGCCAGTCGCTAAACGCGGAAATGGAGATATGCGGAAAGTGCTGACAATTTATCAGTCGCTATCCGTGTATCTGCATTTATTCAATTATCAACACTTAATTTGTCACCAATTTGACACTTTCCAAATTCATATAACAGTAAGTTAGACACCTTTAAAAGCAAGTATTGTGATAAATATCCAAACCAGGTTTTTTTTAATTATCTCAAAACCATTTATTTTATTTGCAGTTACACATATAGCGACTTGCAACGACGATATGTATAAAAATTTGATGATTGAAATTGCACATCAATAGGTGATTGTTTATGTTTTTATGACTAACGAATAAGTGATAGGGTGGCAAATGCCATTATAGTATAATTATTATTAAATTAGGTCCTAATAAACCCTTTGTTCTAACTCTTTTATATATGATATGGTATGGTATAGACTATACTATAGTAGTATTTATTATTTATACATTACTACAATGTCCTAAACACTAAAAATGTTCTCTTTCTTTCTTTCTTTATCATTTCCTTTCTACCTTTCGGTGTAAGGTTAAGTGCGGACGAACTCTCGCCATTG
>JARDUL010008353.1:0-13398 GCA_030265205.1 Dirona pellucida | reverse complement strand
CCCCCAAACCACATACCGCGAATCCTCTGATATCTTGGCCTAAAAATAACACTCATTGTAATGCTGGTATCTGTTGCACCACTTTGGTTTTGAGGCCACGAACTTGGAAAGAGATTTGAAGAAAAGGGAGAGGCTAGTGAGGATGAGATTGGAAGGATGAGTTTCATGTTTTTCTTCTCAACATTAAAAATTTGTCTTTGATAAAATGCTGACTTATGACAATGTGTATGATGGGAGAATCAACTTGCCACGTACCTAGCCGCAAATTTTATTTCGTACCTGTTGATTCAACATTTCTAGTTTTGAAAGAGTTTTTTTTAGACAGCCAGCCACCCACCGGTTTCCGGTTAGTGAAGCGTAAGGAGAATCTTACGCATGGAAATTTAGAGTTTGCTTACTCATACAAAAGCTGTTTATTGTCAAATCTCACTGGGATTTTCATAAATCCACCCCTATCTCAAATCTATCCGTACGAATTGGATCATAATGGAGGACGCGAGTCTGGATGATTTCTTCGCGAAAAAAGACAAAAGTAAAAAGAAATCAACAAAGGTGAAATCTGCTGGTGAGGGAGAAGATGGTGTCAAATCGACAAAGAAAGACAAGAAAAAGGACAAAAACAAGATAAATTCAACAAACAGTTCAAGCAATAAGTCACAAGAGAAAAAAAAGGTAATATAATATCTCTTTTTATTTGAATTGCCTCCTTATTCTCTTCTCACATATTAGATACTTTTCTGATGATTATTCTTGTTGAAGTTTGAATTTGAAGTCAAATTTTTCCGGTTCAAATTCAAGTCAGAATCAGTATGGCGATTTTTGTTGGCCAGCAGCTGGTGTTAGTGGTCTAGCTGTGGTAGACTAGTCTCTATTCTGACTCTAAATTTAGTAATTTAGAGTAAGGTTCTTTCAACAAGTCTTTAGATCTATGTACGATGATGGCATGGAGTAAATTTTCAATTTCTTATATTATGTGTTTACTAAATTAGTACAGTGGACAATACACAGGACAAGACAGGACAGGAGGAGTGAGGAAGCCCATTCTTCTGTTCTGTTCTGCTGTCACATTCTGTGTCATCATTCATTATTATAATTTACTTTACTTACTATTACTGAACTGTACTAATACTAGATAGAACCCACCTCTGTCTCAACAACAGCAATTTATAACTGAAACGGAAACGTTTTTTATTGAATTGTCATTGTAATAATTGTGTAGTGAGAATCAGCAGAGAATGTCTTCTTTGTCTTTATAATTTATAACTTTATAATTTATGATGAATGATGAAAGATAGTCATAGTCATATTAATTATTATAATTATATTATATATTTATATTAATTATATTATTTATCCTTATATTTAGGTATATAGTTATAGGCCTGTCCTATTAATATTATACTTATTATACCTAGTCCCTGCGCCTAGTTCTGACCATCCTGATCGGCTCAATTTTGAGCAGATGACAGGTTTAAGTTTAATGATCTACCAAGAAGAATGATCAAAACAAAACGAAGCAAGTGGTCGGATTGGGGGCACTGGTCGGAACGAGGCACAGGGACTACAGATTTTATTTTGCCAAAGAAATTGAGACATGATGAATGATGCGTTCCAATTCAATGTATTTGGACAATTTGGATTCATCAGGACATCAGCAGATTGTCATTTATAATTTATTATTCATTGTTTAGTTATAAGCGTATTTTGATATTATTTATATATATATATGCTTTTCTAGACTTCCTTTGCTAAGTTGAAGTGGTGATGAATATCCATTGAATCAATACATCATGGAGATGGAGAAAAGGTTTTAAAAAATAATTTTGCGTCAGAAATATTACAAGTACTAGAAGGCTTACTTAAAATAAAATGTGGGGTACTAGTACTATCACTCTATGTCACAAATATGATAAATAAGAATAACGATGCAGGAGACATATATTTATTACTAAGATATATAGAGGGTAGATGTATATATGATAATATTGATAAACAACTATGTATATATGTCTTTATTGTTTATATATTCAGTTAAGGCTCAGCCTATTGAGGTTAACGGTTAAAAGAATATATATATATTTCAATAGTTACTAGGGTTCAAACGTTTCTTATTAGGTCCTTTCAATTTTTCTGTCTTTATGATTATGAATGTTGCTTTTTATTAAACTCAATTCAATCGTGACTGCCTTCGGATGTGGAACTCCTTCAAAAGTTTAATGAAGAATCAACTTTTATGCTGGGAGATTTTTAATTTATTTTGTTCACACTGATGAGCACTTTACTAAGCATTTGAATTTATTTTTGATACCTTTTCAGCCTGATGATGATGAATGGAATGACTTTGAAGAGGAAAAGGCTGTTGACTACTCTGGTCTCCGTGTTCAGAATTTACAAAAGTAAGGTTTTCAGTGTTTTTTATACTCTTTCGCTACCAGATCATCGTCACTGTGACCAAATTTTATGACTGAAATATGAAATAACACCACCCTCATTAACGTTGTAATTTGAATTTGAGATGCTAGTTTTAAAACAAGCCTGTTGCTCTACATATGAAAATATGAGGTACAACAGAAGTTTTCAAATATACAATAAAAGTTCACAAACACAAAAAAATGGAGAGAGAAAAAGTTGTACAAAAACAAATGCAAATATGACCAAAAAAATAATAGAAGAAAATAAATGACCATGAAATGATGGTCAATTGTATCTTTACTGTCAATGATTAGCGCACTGTTGTTTGCTTAACATTGCTCACTCAACGTAATATAATGTATTATTTATTATATACACAGACATGTGTATGTACCTTCGAAACACACAAACGCTCGCCCTCTAGCATTTGCATACACAGTATACCGTCTTCTTATATAATGTTTAAATGTACACAGTACTGTAAAGCAGAGGTTATCTGGGCCACGTTTTTTTTGAAATTTTATTAATGAATAATAACTGAGTAGCATCATCAATTAAAGGTGTTTTTAGATCAAGTAGAACCTATTTGACATAAAAATTATGATAAATGTAAGGCATTTTAGGGGGTTGTCTAACAATATTCCAGACTTTTGTTATTGAGTGCTTTCATTGTCAATTTTCAGGAAAGGAGACCAAGATAATGATGCAGAGGGAGAAGAGGAGGAGTTTGATGAAAATGGAGAAGTGAAAGAAAGAAAAGATGGTACATCTGGTCCTTGGAATAAAAGTAACGCAGTAGCAACACCTGTGGCACCTGGTATGTGTATCTGATCTTGATCCATTCTTTAAGGTGTAAACAGATTTAACAGGTGATACGTGACAGTAATCAGAATAGGAGTGACAGACTTTACATTACAAATTGCATGGTGCCCAGGTGGCAGCTCTCACTTCTCCTATAACTGAATAGTAACCACTGGGGTAACAGCAAAGTGTTTATCTGTAAAATGTATGGACCTCCAATTTACTGGTAACAGTATTTGGACGCTTGTCTGCTGATGATTTCATGTCAGCAGCATTTTCGTCTCCTAATCTTGTCGGTCGTGTCCAGGGTTCATCTGCCGTAGCTTATTCTATGCATCATGATCTTGACAACTGACAGTATTTGGTCATCAATACATAAAAGAAAAGCCATGTTGTAAGCCGAGACTGATAGCAATGCCAAGGGCATCGCATGATCGAAACAGTCAGGAATGGAAGTCAGTCAATGTTTTACACAGTGTCATTATTGCGAGTTCCATCGATCAATAAGTAATGTCCATATTATCAAGAAGACTGCCGGTAGTAGTAGCATTTTAAATTGTAGCTATCCAAATTTGAACGAAAATTCTGTGTCAAAGAAATTTCAATTCGACTCTAGTCATTCCGTCTCAGAGATGTCATTTCTGCAGTGGTTTTGTCTACTTTTGTGTGTTTCCATCCTTTATGATACCCGCTAAGGGCAATTTCAATTAGTAATCGATGCCTGCTTGTATACTGGCTCGGCTCCTACATTCAGTGTCAGTGGTTATGAATATTATTAATGAAAGTGTAACGCGGGCCGGATATTTATACTGAAGTATTTTTGCCTCACTTGCATGTGACACATGAGCCTCATGATTAGGAAAACGGGACTGATCAATGGCAATCTTCAGTTATGTTTATATGTGATCTTCAGCTATATTGTATATAAAAAATTTTAATATTCTTTTGTTAGCAAGAGGGATAAAATACACTTTTTTCTTTTCCTTTATTTTGATAATTGAAGTGTACAAAAAGAAAGTGTGTCTTTATCCACCTTTTAAGTTTATGAGCAGTTGCTACTGATGTGCCCGTGCACTAACAGAAATTGCAGGTGAAGCAATCCAATCACAATATGTGTGGGTCTTTGGTGGTGAAACAGATAATTTTGTTTGTTTCACAGCATTCCTTGCAAACAGGGAAGAAAAAAGGTTCAGACTGATGCTATTGTATCTTCAATTTAATCTGACCAAATCATCTATGACAGACTATTACTATTACATATTCAAAGTATTAAATTACTACTGAGGTTATGCCTTTTTCAAAATAGAATTGTATTCTGCAAAATTTCATTGGTTTTCAACATTTTGAATTGAGACCCCTGGTTTTAAGAAATGTTGTGACAGATTTTTAGATAAAGAACATAATCTTAAGTCTTTGACATCAGACTTGTTTTGAATAGCTTTTTCTTATTAAAGCTAGACTGGATACCAGTTTGACGAATGCTTTCTTTTTTCAAAAGATTGCTTTTAAACCAAGACAACCAATCTGCCTACTTAGAACCCTATGATACCATTAACTTTTTTGTGTCTTAATTGATTTTATTATTATTCAACAACTAGATGTGAGCATTGGGACATGCTCAGAACGGTTTAAACATGGTCAATGATTTTCACCATTTTGCCTACATTACTATTGTGCATGTATGGTACTTAATGAACACAGGACAGCGGTTCTTGACCTTGGCCATGTGGGCTATGTATGATAATTAAAAAAAAAAAAAGTTCTTGATGCTGTCATGATTACAATGTTTTGGTCCTTGTGACAAAAAGGATATTATATATGCGATTGGTGTCCCTTTGAGAGTTCATGATTTACTTTGAACCCAAAGTTTATACAAGGATACTGTGATAATGTTCATAATTCATCATTGTCAGTCGCAAAATGAACTTCGTGAGGTTGCAATGTCGTTTTAGATGCTGAAATAAGTACTAGTACTATGTCAATGAATATGTTTTATATATATATAGTTCTTTTTTAAAATTATTATTAAAAAGCTTTTCTTTTTTTCCAGCAGTGGAAAAACCTGCACCTGCAGCAGCCCCTGTGGTTTCCTCCGGCAAATACATCCCGCCATCCCAGAGGGCCGGAGCCGCATCTTCAGCAACAAGTGCACCAAGTTCACGGCGGAAAAAGGAGCTGCCTAATATCCGCAGCGAATTAGACTTTCCTACCCTTGCATTTGGACAAGAGTGAGTACATTTGAGTGTCACAAAGTTCTGTGAATAGATGGAGACTGCACATGCATAATACTTGACTCGTCGCCTTTCTGCAGAAGAGTCTTTTCTGTCCTGGCTGCTGAATACTAAATTGCCACGATGAGATGTTTCGCATATCGTCAATGTCTTTGAAAGTAATTAATTTCTTGGTTGTTGCATTGTTAGATTCCGACACAGAAGTTTAAGGGCATAGATATGGTCAACCTTGGAAATACCATCATCGATTCGAACCTAGAAGTTGTTATGACTAACACAATCTACTTCTTTTCTACAGAGAAGACGTGGATATTAGATGTCGTACCAACCTGCCACTGAAACAGCTCTACATGTTGAAAATTGTTAACCTAATCTCTTCCCCCCCCCCCGCGTCTAAAAGAATGACAAGTTTGGACTGCTTTTCACCATGGTTTAAAAAAATAAATATCCCATAATGTTAAATAGTTATATTTTATGTATATATTTAAGAAGACATTCACTTTGGTCAAACTTTTCTTCTTTTACTATTCCTCAAATTATATTTTCCCCTTCTTTTCCTCATTTAGGGAAAAGCAAAGTCAACATGATAATCCAAACCAGAGCAAAGGAGGCAACCTGACATTGGAAAATAAATTTTCTGTACTTCAGGATTGACGATTGAGAAATTAGATTTTTTTTTATTTATGTGACACTTACATAATGTTTACACGCCTGTGTATGCATCTATATACATTCGTACAGACTCATAACTCATTGTAACACTTCCCATCTCTCAACCTCAAACATACACTCTTAAGCCTGGATCCTGTTTGACACGTCATTCGGTTACACCACCATATTTCCATTCTCCTTTGCGGGACTGGACTGCCATCATAGCTGAAGTCTACTGAATTCATCTTGTTTGTGGACGAAAGAGATGGGAGGATGGCTTTCTCTTCTGTTTTAAAGCATTGTGTGTAAATAAAATATGATATATGATTTTTCTGGTTTTGAATGCTGATTATGTAGTAGTGATGATTTGGTTTGTTAGGGATTTGGTGGTCGTTGGAAATGTATTTGCATTGGTATTAGATGAAAGGGGAATAAGGATGTATGGGGTCAGGAAGGGCATGAGGGTTTGGTCAGAATTCCTGTTGGCTGGTTTGATTGCCATAGTAAACTGCTAGCCTTTTTGGGTACGTTGTACTGAACGCAAGGTAAAAAAAATACCTTTTTGTGTGATGTTTATACGGGGTGTGTAATGCACCAGGAAAGGAAGTGGACTGTCTATCATCATCACAGACAAAATTGTGAGGTAATGGTCGGAAGATGAAACACTTGATATTGTTTTGGTATTACAAAGTTTTTAAAAAGACATTTCTTTTAGTTACTTGTTTTAGTAAGCCACTAAGGAATTTATATATTAAAACAAGTAGATGCAGGCATTTTAATGAGTTGTATTCATTTATAGCTTGTTTCATGTTTGATTCTTAAATATCCTATGTTGTCTTAATGCTGTTTCACGCCAATGATGAGAGCATACGTTGATGCCGCAGCAAATTAAACTGGCACTGGCACTAACTTTCTAATCTTATACTAAAGTGTATATTTTTAAAGTCTTGTATTCCCCTGAAAACGGACAGATGTTCACAGTGCTTTGTTGCGCCTGTTTGCTATTGTGGGCCAGATGGGAAAATATAGGGTAGACCTCCTTCTCTTTTGCAGGAAGTCTGTAAAATTGAGATGCAGTTTAAACATTCAAGCAAGATGCAGTAAAACGTGACTGATCATCACTAGATTCTGTATTTATTTAGGATTCAACTCTTATTGCTGATTTAAAAAAAAGTACTAACCCTCCTCAACAAGACCTGTCAAAGGCGATGGCTCCCCATCTGCCGTAGGACAGCTTATTACTAATTGTGAAAGGCCCCAACGCCAAGACTCTTTCTTTGGATAGTGCTACCTACTTGTATTATGTCAAGACACATCTCATTAATGGTTATGTCTTGAATGGGGGGGAGGTGGAGGAGTTGTTGGATTGATGTTGCATTTATGATCAGACTTTTTCCATTAAACGAAAGCAAATTCTTATTTTTATTGTCATACCTCTGTTTCGTTCCTCATTTTTATTTGGATTGGCTAGAGGGTAAAGGAAAGATTTCAGACTTTCGTTATTAGTGTTGTGAAATATAATAGAAGGTTAAAATCTAGACTTCTTTTCACGGTGCTGAGCTGTAACTTTCCAGACTGACAGTATTTCCTGTTTGAACATAATCATAATATGACCTCCAACTCCAATATTTATACTTTTGATATTAGTTTTTGTTCAAACTGACCATTTTGGTTTTAACTGCCACTGCCAGTTATGTTTGACAGGAGTAAAAAAAGAAGTGACAAAAAGCACAAATTTTGTGTGATGCTGGAGAAATAAAATGCATATCTGCTCTGTTGTCAATGTTTCTAGTCTTGCGGTGTGATCTTTGTAATTGTGTCACTTATCGTTGGTGTAGTGAAGGGTTAAGTGCTGAAAGATCTTGGCATATTTTCTTTTATATCATCAAGGATTACTGATAATGGAGATGGACAAAAACATGCACCATTAATTAAGGCGTTAGAATTATTATAACTCTATTAATTGGTGGCTGCTTGGGAATATTTCTTATTCAGAAATTGTTAGAAGCGTGACGACATGTTTTTACCAATGAATGTCTGACATCATCTGTAGATTGTCTTTTAATTGTATTTTTATGTTCATTATTGCAGAGGTCGAGGTTGTTTTGGGGTAATTTGTTTTGACATAATGCAGAGACCTGTCTACTACTACCCTCATTTTCTTTTGGTTTATTTTATTGTCCTTGTCATCATAACTGGAGAAAAGTGCTGGATCAGGGAAATGGTATGCTGCTATAGAATAGATAACATTTGATTGCTTTGTCTGATGGAAGCCCTTGAAATATGAAATAATTGCCGCCAGATTGGTGCATGACCTCTGCATGTGATCCAAATTCATATTATAATTATATATATCATGCATTATCGATGACCGACTATGTCACTCTTTGCGTATGTGATGTGTTGCCAGTGCAACAGTATTTATACTTCTGAGTGCAACCAAGACTTAGAATGTGGCATTGGCATGTATACATATGAAGAGCGGTTTTTGAAAACTCCACTTTTGAGATTTATTTTGAGATAAATGGCCTTTCGTGCATTTATCATCATCTTGCCCAAAATTTACTCATATTCATTACTTATTCCAATGGACTTGCATGGTTTTGGAAAGACAAAGAGATTCTGATGCTGTCTCTTATTTTCTTTGATGGTGCATTGCACTCAGTTTATTGTCATCAACACTCTGCCAGTTGACATTAATTTCAGGCAAAATTAGTCTTGATCGGGTCTTGGAAAACCGCTCTTCATATTTTAATCAAAATTCTTTTATGGTGTAATATTTTGGAAGTAAATCATGAGCATTGTACTTGTACGCCTTTTTGTGTTCTTTGTAATTGATTTATAATGGTAGGGGCTGAGATGGCTGGGTGGATAAGGCTTGCACTGCAACCTGGGCGATCTGGATTTGAGCCCAGCTTCAAGCGGGCACTGATGGTCTAGTAGTAGACAGGATCATTCTGCCTGCCAGCCTTGAGATCTATGAATATAAAGAAAGACGGAGTGGGCACCGATGGTCTAGTAGTAGACAGGATCATTCTGTCTACCAGCTTTGAGATCATGTTCCGGTTTCAAATCCCGGTAGTGCTAAAACTAAAAAAAGTGTTGAGTCTCTGGGAAAGGCTTGGCTGACTGGTGTGATTGAATAACCAGCTCCAGGCAGAGAAAGATATTGTTTGTAAGATGACCCATTTACCCAAGCTGATCCATTGTGTGCGTCCCTGGGATATTTTGAATGACACTGACATAGCCTACTGCTACGAGATAAGTGATGCTAATAAGTCTGTGAGATTTACATGTACAGAAGTACTGACTATATTCTCTTATAACAGACGTAAAGAAATCTAGTCCTGCATTTGTCACAGTTGTGATTTGTTTTACTCCAGAAAATAATAGTTTGTCCGAATGTCTTGTCAAAATAGATGAAAATAAATATGGACCCAATAAGTGTGCGAAGAGAAGCCCTTTTAGTCTCCAGTGTCACAATTACAATGTACATACTATATTGAGATGTTTGAAGGGTCTGACTAGTAAGGTAATGCAGTATACACACACGGTTGTGAAGTGAAGGTCTGGGATTGGGTGGTTCTCTAAGGGAGGCATTGTCCCTCAGTCTTTTGATGTTTTAGTGTCACGGTCCCTTTGTGTCGTCGCTTGACGAGGGCCTTTGACCGAAACGTCGCCTGTCTTGTTTTGTCGTCCTCCGGAAGCCTCATTTATTCCTTATATATATTACTTACATACCATTGGGTATCAGCGGGTCTTATTATATTTTTCACTTGTCTAAATTGAAGTGTGTACGCGTAAAATTGGTGTTTATACTTGTGCCTACGATTTCTGTAGATGTGTAATTTGAGTTGCTTGACCTATTGGTTGTATGTAACATGGCGCTTACAAAGCGACAGAAACTGATTTGGTGGTGATGGAAGAAAAGGAGTGAAAAAACGTAGATATCAACAATTTTCTGTACACCCAATTAACAAATCACGAAAATGTTATGGAGAGTTTCATCATTTAATGCCCCAATTATTGACTGATACAAAGAAGTTTATGGAGTATTTCAGAATGGCACAAGATATGTTCAATCATTTACTGGGGCTGTGTGCAGCATATATTGAAAAGAAACCGTAAAATTTTGGCAAAACTGTTTCAATTTCACCCAGTGAACAAGATTAGCTGCATACCTAAAAAACGCGTGCCAATATAAACAGGGAGTGCACACCAAGTGATAGATAATAGGAGAAACTGCTGGACACACTTCTTTCTGTAGTCACTTACGCAAAGGGACTCAAGTGTGTCACCCACATAACTTCTTTTGTCTGTGAGTACGACAGTCATAGGTGTCCGTGGAATTATAAACGCCCAGAGCGTCTCAAGTGAAGCAAAAGAGAAATTTACGATTACGCACTCTTTCTGTAGGTACTCTACAGAAAGCGTGCATGTCACTATAAGCACACCCTAACACCTTTTTTAGGGTGGTGGTATTAGACAAGCCCGACTGAGGCTGATGGGGCCAATGTTTTTGGTTTTTATTAGGACTACTGTCAAAATTGCACATCTGCTTTACAGTAACTACAAAAAGTAGACGAGGTGAATTAGTAGTATATAATATATATTCTTGTCTTTATTGACTGGTTCAGATTCAATTCATACAGGTCATAGGATTATTCAGAGATCAGTTGAAATGATAGTGATGATAGAAATATCTAGGGAAAATTGATAGAAAAATAAGTATTGCTTGCAGTAATAGAGTAAAAAACTTTGAAAAAATAGAGAGGATGAGTCTGGCTACAGAGAGCACATTGGCAAATTGCATTGTCGTACATTAATATTAATATATTCCAAACAAGTTCATAAAGAAAATAAATAGGTAGGTTTCTTATTAAAAAAGAGCAAAAACTAAAACATTTGTTGATCACTTAATGTAATTAATAATAGGTATGCATGTATTTATTAAAATGACGATTGACGTACATACACTACTACTACAGGGTGTTTCGATACCTTAGCCAAACTCAGAATAGATCAAATATATCAAATGAAATGTGTTTCAACAGAAACTATTCCTAATCTAAAATTTCATTAATTTATTTCAATATTTAGTGTCTACCACCCACTTTTCTAACAGCATCCAAACTCGCAAGGTAAGGCGAAATGAACAAATCAGTATCAACTTTAAAGTTGCCCAAAATGCTGTCAAGAGCCGTATTAGGACCATCTTTGGAGGGCATGAGGTTCTTTTGGCTCTGTCTGTTCATGATTAAGCCTACATTTTCACAAGCATTAACACCGGGTGATGATCCAGGCCATTCATCGTTTCCAAAGCAATCCATGACAAAGCCCTGCACGCAAATGCAATTGTGACGCAAGCTCTGCTAGCATGCTAAAGGCACACAAAGTTGGGGTTTTTTTTACTGGATACTTTTAGAAAAGCGGATGGTAGATATACCAACAATTTGAAATAAATGTATGAAAGTTTGGATTTGAGATTACAAATGATTACTGTTGAAGCCCATGTCATTTGTTTTGTCCTGACTATTCCTTGCCTGGCTGGCCAGGGGGGGGGTCTAAGGTATCGAAACACCCTGTACATTTAGACCACTAGATCTAGTTCCAAAATACAATGGGGGCACAGAAGTAACATGGTGAGGCTGCTGGAAGCCAGTAAAAAAAATAAACAATAGTGGTATGTATAATAAGCATCAAATAACGTACGTGTCAAATAACATACGACGGAAATACAAAATTGAAATATGGATAGAAGATAGAAGTGCGTCATTTTCTGAGGGGGAAAACCTATAGACACACTTCTCCCCTCTATCCGTTTTTAAATTTTTTTATTTCAATTTGTATTTCCATCGTAGTATGTTATTTGGTAAAGGGGAAACCCGAAACGTTATCCTATGTAACATGGGGAGACAGATGTATTCACCAACATTGAAGATATTGTATTAACACATTACATATATATATATTATATATATACATATATATATAAATGTAAGGCATCTTGTCAACATTCAACATGCTTATTATTAGACCTATTTCTCCATGAGTAAGCACAACGCAGACCAATTCATTATTTAAAAACAAAAAAAACTCATCACCCTTCCACTTCTATCCTTCATTTTGCCACATGGCCGAACATGCATAGTTGACATTTGCCAGTGCAGTGATCAAATTCAGTTGAATAAGTTATGTTTAAAATAAATTGTAGTTATTTGTATAGCTCCCATATCTAGGTCTCATCAGCTAGAGAAAGAGAAAGAGACCAGGGAAGTGTTACCTACAACAATGGAGGTCATAGAAAGAGGTCATGCATATCCGTCTGAGGTCTATGGAGTAAATGAGTACATCAATAAGTTGTAGCTTGAAATAAGGCAACACAAAACTTTAAAATATGGAATTGTCTCGAATGCATAGTAGTATTAAAGTCATAGGCATGGTCATAGTCATAGGCATGGTGAATTCAAGTTTTCTGAGCTAGAATGTGATGATAGTGGAGCAATAAAATGAAAGCAATCACAAAAAGGAAAACAAAAATTGCATTCTAAACTTTCCTCTACCTTCCTCTGACATATTCGAACCTCATATGGCATTGCGTTAACGTAACGGAGGAGAAAAAAGAAGAAGCAAATTCTAATCTCTATTGTGGTTTGCATGTTTCTTCAAATATCTTTGTTAATGTAGTTGACCATGGACATCAAGCAATCTATTTATAGCTACATTTCACCAAATAACACATGATAATGATATCATCTTCCTGCAAAATATTGAAATTGACTACAGGGTCACCATAGATAGGAGAAACCCACACGAGTGCTAAGAGGCCAAAATTGGTCATTAGTATTTTAGTCAAACAAAAAAACACCCCCCCCCCCCCAATGTAAATATCATGGACAAAGGTTAAGCATCCTCAATATTATTATGTAATCTTTATTTATACTACAGGAATGTGGAAAACAATGATGTAAAAATGTATAACTTATAACTATAACAATGTAACGCAACTCAATAATGTTGAAAATAATAATGATAATGCATACTTTTTAATAATGAAATCAATAGATTTGAAGGATACAAATTATAAAAACGATAGACGTCCAGTGGCCAACTGGACATGGAAGTAATTGGAAGGGAAAGGCTCCTTAGAAGTAGGTATGATAAGTTAATAGTTAATAACATAGCATATATATGTATGTATTATGTATGTAATAGTAATTATGAGTAATACTAATACATAAAAAGTAAAGTCCTTTCCAGCCATGAGGCCCATAGAGCCGGTGCTTATCCCGGTTTCCGTAGC
>JARDUL010008242.1:0-11285 GCA_030265205.1 Dirona pellucida | reverse complement strand
CCCCCCCCCCCCCCCCCCCCCCCCCCCCCCCCCCCCCCCCGACTTGTCTTTAGGGTCCAATCAACCACTGGCTCCCCCAAACATACAAACGCATAAGAAAATTAATTTGATCTCAAACAAAACAGCAAAGACTTGAACCTGAAGCTGTGAATGCCTGCCAGATCTTTGCTGACCACGTCCTGAGAGGTGGAGATGAGATCTAGGGATCCTATGAACTCATTGTTGGACAGCAGGCGTTGAATGGTTGGCTGAGTTTCATGGATTGAAGCCATGATTTTTAGCTGGGAATAGAAAAGTATCAGAGGTTATAATAAGATAACAAACTGGTGATAGATACTTCAATCAAATCGCCCATGTCAGACCAATGTCAATCATTTGATCACAGCTTAAATTTCTGATTAAGTCATTTCTGGTGAAACGCTACAATACTGTTAGAATGACATTTTCACAATGTGATTTTTACACTTTTTCTATTCCAAAGTGTTAGATCCATAGTCACTTTTAGAATGCAGAAAGTGACGGGTTCCGATACCGGAGAGAAACAATCTCTGTTCCTTCCGCTGTTAACAAGTTATCAATTCAATAGGAAACAGAGAGATATGTGTCACTCCAGCCCTTAACAGTCAGAAACACGAGATTGGTTTAAGCACAAATTACAACAGATATTCTTGATGATAACGCTTCCTGGGCTTCCCTTGCACCTCAGTGACCTGTCAGATTGACTTGCATCATAAAACTGTCTCTGATTTTTCTAACAAAAAAACAAACCAAAAAAACTCAGTCACCTTGTTAAATAAAGCCATGTAATTGGCACGAGTATGAGACAATTGTATCACACGAAGCGATTCCAAGGCCATTTTCTCATCCACAACTCTCATATATTCTCTGAAAATAGAACATGAAAAATGACACTGAGTTCAGCACACTTCAAAAATTTCAAAATTCACAGATCAAATTCAAAATCATTCTCTAAAATTTGTTAGCATCCTTTCATTCATCCAAGTTTGTTCTAAGGAAGAGATTCAAGATCTTTGGGACCTCATTTCCTTGGATATTCTATTCAGCATCAACATCAACCCCTTAAAGGACAAAAGTTTATTCAGTTTCATTAATCATAAAAGAAATGCAATTAAATAATCAATCCAGACGATAAACTGTAATTGACAAGGCTTTATGTCAGTTTGTATTCATTTTGTTGGTAAAAATAAATTACTTCTCTGGCATCAAAACTAAAGAACTAACGTTTATAAAAACACTTTCAATGCTACGGAAAAGTGAAAATATGTCTTTACATAATCTGTACTTACCTTAGCTGTTTAATGCAAGCCACTGTGTTTGTAAGTTTATCCTGGAGAACATCATGTGATGTCATGGCATGGAAAAATGCCTCAGATTTCTGGGAGATCTGTTTGGCTATCTGAACCTCTACAATGTCCAGGTAATGACTTAGCTGTTGAAAGAGAGGATGTGACGTGAATGGAACAGTTTTTAAGATGTGAACTTCTATTCAAATTAGTACAGCAGTTACCGCTTTTATGACTGTCATTTGCATGCCTGCTCTTTGGCTGAAACCGATTAATTACTATCATGTTCATCCTCGAGAGTGCTTGTTTCCATGGGCAAATTTTGCTTGTATGCCTGGTTCTAAAGCCATTAAATAAAATAAAATTTCAAAATACAGACTAGAAATAAGTGAATTGTGCTAGTTTTACTTTTTTACACATTACAGGACCTATCAGACACCTACACAATGGAACGCCTTAAAGTCCTATCCCTTATCTATCCTGTTGCATTTCTCACTTTCAAGAAGTTATTGTTTAAGTTAAGGGGCGTGGTAGAGTCAAACACCTGTAGATCCATTTCAATGGTTCTCCAGTGAATTCAGCTGTATGTCCATTCCACTCATATGCCCGGTTTACCTGCTTGCCCACAACCAGGCACTTAGGCAGTAACTACAGTACTATCATAATATCTAATGGCAAATAGGTACAAAATATGTGCCTTTAAAGTCCAACCAAATTGCAAGGTAAATATCCTAAAAAAGGAAGGGGAAAAAAACAAAAAACAAACAAACTATACATAATAATAACATTAGTAACATAGTTTACATGCTCAACTTGATATAACATCATTACATCTAAGATGCCTTATTGATTTATAAACATTACTCTTGAGTCTTTACAACTTACTTAACTATGTGTAAATAAATACATTTTTGAAAGGTATATAAGATATAAGTTATTGATTGCACTGGCAATACATAAATATTGTATAAGAAAATATCATTAAACTGACACTCAAATCCAAAATCTTTTTTTTTCTCTTCCCTCAGGCAAACATTTCACAATCAAAACCATTTTATTTTTTTATAGACTAAAACTAGAACAATCACAGTTACCTTTTCTTGCAGAAGCTTTGAAGACTGTCGGTTGGCTCCCTGACCGGGATTACTAGCCCTAAATTCTTCTACCAACGTCCAAGGAAAGACTGTGTTAAATACATCTGGGTTTTCTAAGTTGAAGTTTGACGACATAAAAAGCTGTGGATGATACGCAATGATACACTGGACTAATATCAACAAACAATCATGTCCATATCCTAAAGAACAATTTGACACTTAAAGAAGTCATTTCTTTTATAAAATTTTCTATTATTTCCTTTTAGAAACATAATATTCAAAATATGCGACATTAAGATTTTTTAATTTCAAACTGATTAAATGAATATATTCTTTTTTATAACATGGGAAACAAATTTCCAATGTTGTCAAATAAACATTCCAATTCATTACCTTGATTTGGTCAAAATCAACACGACTTTGCTCTGCAAACATAAATTTGACAATTAATTAAATTCAAATAGTTACACAGCATGAAGCCTTTTTTTACATTTCTATGAAACAAGAAACAAAATTCTAAAAACTCCTTCTTACAAATATATTTTCTAAAACATATTTTTTTATGGACATTTATGATATGCTGATGGCATAGATCGTAGCGCACACATATTCAGATTCCCTTTTATTGTAATTGATTTTAGATGAACAAAAATCAATGAGTGCCAAGTAAGAGCAAATTAACATTAGTTGCCTGAAAATGAAACGATTAGCCATAATATCAGTTATATAGTCCATCAAAAATAAGCTCAACTGAAACACAATTATAGTTCATCTATATCTGGCATTGGATGAATTGGCTATAACACAAAGGCTGCGGAAACAATAACAGTAATCTGATGAGGGATATCCAATTCCAATCACAAATACAGTTTAAAAATATGCATATGTCATATATAATAATTATTATGAGTGTGTGTATGTGTGTGTGTAAGAGTGCATAGAAACAAATTATAATTACCTATTTGCCTGAGATGGAGATTTGGAAAAGTATCCTTTCTTGGCTCGGCAGGCTCACATAACCTTTCTATATTTTTTGAATGTCTTTTCAACCTCTGTAATACATAGAGAAGAAAAAAAGAAAAGAAAAAAATCTTCAACATTTCATATCTTGTCAATCATTTCAAATTCAATATTCGTTTTAAAAGATAAAGAATTAGTGACCTCAATTTAAAGCAAATTGTCATGGATTAAAAACAAAGAGTAAGAGTCTCACCCCTGATGTTTTCCTGATGTATTTATCAAAATGCTCTGGTCCTATTTCTGGCAGATAGGGTGATGGAAGAATATCAAACTTTTCAAATGACTGGCCCCAAGTCTTTGTAAAAAAATCTGTCTCCCTTTTGGCCAGTCTGGGATCATTCAGCAGAGCAGGCATATTCACACTGGCATTGTGGATGGTCCATCTATATTGATCTTGTACAATGTTTGGGTCTGTATTGGACTGACTTTCACCATCCTGCGACTCACGTTCTTGACTTCTACGCTCTATGAATTTCTCCCTTGCTCCAGCTAAATTAGAATGAGATAGCAATAAGGTTACTACAAATGCTGAGAAAAGGTCAAAATTATGATCATTGTAGCAGCTTATATTTTGAATACCACAGATCCTTGCCATGGTGGCAATATTCCGGAAGTTCCTGTCACAGCTGAGGGGAATAAACACAAAGGCTACAGATATTTGTTTGTTCATCTACTGAACAACACTGCATGATGTGTTGCTTGTGGCCAAGAAAAGTATTTGGACACAGTAAGCTGATCCCCTGTTGTCTTAATTTCCTGATCCATAAGCTTTCTAGCCAGGTGTTATGGTCAGGGTGCCTGTATGTTTGTATGTTGTGGTGCTTTGAGCCTGAACATTGCCAAAGGTCAGTCATGTAGTTGGCTCCAACACTGCTTAGCAATTTAAAGGGGTTTGTATTGATAGCAAACAAAAAAAGTGATCTGTCACATCTATACTCTTACTTAATATGGTTGCAGAGAGAAATTTGAAAGTCAAAAAATTAAACACAGCACAGAGAAAGTAAATACTTGAACACTAATGTATATCTAAGGTATACAAATATCGACTTTTAAACGTAAAGCCTATCCTGCTCAGGTCCCATTATATTAAGTAAGTATAAAGTCATGGACAGCTGAATTGAAACAGAGACATTTGAGATAACGAGACCTGAAGCTCTGCCCAGCCGTCCGTTACAACAATGCTATTGGGTGCGTATGAGTGACAGGCGGACTGTTTTCAAATAGCATCGGTACGCGGTCATATGTGGTCTAACCATGCTTGCAAGTCTCATTAACTCTAAAGTTGACAATACTCTCTACTATAATTTAAAACAAATTATCTTAAAAATAAATTCTTGTTAAATTTTAAATATGGAGGTCTCTGAATCTGAATGCTATTCAAAAATCCAAACCAGACAATACATATTTTTTAATGTTTCAAGGTTGAGCTCAGCGATCTATAAAATGCACTTACCATTATTAATGTGGATATGAAATCTGAAGACATGATCATCGTAATCCTTATCACTGACTCCTTCCAAAGGTAAGGAAGGGCACACCCTGTTTATCCCATATCGACATACATAAGAACCTCCTTCTTTAGAACAGTGGAAGTCCCGAAGATGTTGACTGAACTCTTTGGGGGACTTTATTATCTGCGAACCTGGACAAAAATTGCATCTTTTCCAAGAAGGAATTTTGTCACTTGACTGATAGTGTGAGGAGAAAATGGACATGGCAGTTTGTCTCATTCACCACACTCTAGTTGTCAAATCTTTTTTCCAAACAAATTGCGTCAAATAGATATTGCATTGTATCCATTCATCATAAAATATCTGAAAACAAAAAAATATAAAAATATAAAAAATCCTTAGACTTTAATTATGACATGTTATTATTATATTCTGTTGAGATAAACGTCAGAGAAACAGCGTCTTCAAGGAAGGATGTAATTGTGGTTTATATTTTGACTGTTCTAAAAAGGGACCTCTAAATTTTTGCATTTGGATAAAGTTACTATACTTCATCTTCATACCCAAATATACCACATTATAAACTCTACATCATCTCCAGTTTCAGGTTCATCTGCAATACTTGTAAGTGAAAGAGAGACTTGTGTCTAGACTCAGACCTCCAAACTTAAAAGGGCATGAGAACAAACCAACCCAGGATTCAAACTCAGAACCTTGGCGTCCCAAATTGGCTTGCTCACTAACTGCAATGCTGACTGATGGCCTATACTATGATGGCCATGCTAATAATTCACAATTTACCCTCAATCCTCATGTGGAATTCCAGTTATTTATATTCAAACACTTCACCGTCACCCATGAATGCTGCATTCTAAAAACTCCTGATTACTCTCAACTCTAGACTTAGTTGAACTCCATCATACTCATACTCCATGGTCCATGTGAATGAATGATCTCTGCCTCTACTCTATTCTATTGAATACAAAAAACATTGTGATCGATTTTCATCTTCGCCTTCACGTTTCCCTGCTGCTAAACTAAGAGGATTGTTTTCCAAACGTGCAAACAAATCTTACAAGGACAAGGTCTTGGGTCCTGATCCTTAAATCACAATCACAGACTTGTCGATAAATTAGTTAAACTTAGTTCAACACACCAGCCTATCTCTCTTCTCTAACACTGCACTAGTAAACTGTATATCTATCTTCTAAAAACACATGCACATGATTCATTACTATTACCTAACTTTTATCAAATTCAAATCATGCTATAATCTTCCTGCCCCCCATCCATCATTATTATTATTGAATTGTCATTGACATTGGAATTGGGGGCTGTACTGTACTGTTGTACACTGTAGATCAGTGTGATGCAATTAAGATGTGCAGTGCAGTACTCTTAGTCTTTTATGTTAAGCCCTAATATATGACAATATATAATACATCTCATTTTTTTAAAGAAAAAAAACCCAAAGAGCTTGATGACAATCAGAATCAGACAGTGACAGTGACAGACAGTAGTAGTAGTAGACAGTAGACAGGACAGAGAATTCCAATAAAAACAAACCTATGATTCATGATGATGAATTCAGATTAGTAGAGATATCGGCAACGGAAGACATATTTTGGATGGATGCTGTGCTTTAGAGATGTAATTTTAATAGTAAGCTTGTGAAAAAATAATTTATTTTTTCATTTGTTATTTTTTCCCCTCTGGATACCAACGTTTCTACCAGTTACTTTTTTAGTTCGAAGTTTATTGTTGACGATCTGTTTTGATGTCAGCCATGTTGTGAGAGCTAAAATGTCGAGCATCGGAGTGTTAGGTATATTGCAATAGATAAATATACAAATGCAATCTCCAGTCTCCAGCTCTTGTCTAATGAAATTTACGGATTCTTTGCCATTGAGTAAATATCACTACCAAATAATAAGACGGTGTAAATAATATTAAGTTAAGTTCATGTCTCATGCAAGCAAAAATCTAGAAATGGAAATGTAATAGACCCTATTTATAGTCAATAGAGAGAAAATCGCAAAGTTGATTTTTTCAAAAATCTAGAGTTATTTCCATTTGTAATCATAAGATAAATGTATTCCCATCATAACGTTTTATTGCGAGTCATACCATATTTCTGTTCATGCCATGTTCATGCTGAATATAAAAGTTAGTCAAGGGTCGAAATGAAAATTACGATCCTAAACCTTAGAAAAAAGATATCTTCAATTCAAAATATGATATACAATGATTTTTCAATGCTGCTGTTGTTATTGCATACTATATGAGTGAAACTATAAGAATTTTGCTGACAATAGTTTCAAATGAAGATATTCGTGAGTTTAGGTGCAATAACAATTGTTAACAAATATAACTAATCCTATCTTTAGACATTGAAAGACGTGGCTTCTGAAAAAAAAAAGTTAAAAATAGAAAATCACGTGATCTACATAAATAATAAATAGACGGACGTTACAAGTTACAACAGAGTTGCGGAGTTACAGTTACAGACAGCGCACAATCGTCTTTCCCGTCGATAATAATTGTGACCAGCAGATATCATTAATTGCTTCTAAACTACCAGAGCAATTGACTGTACAACATCGTATCTTGCATCGCTTACATTTTAGAATAGTAGATTGTGGTCTACATAAAGTTAAAGTAGAAAACAGCGCCATTTGTGTGTGTTGTTTTGTGGTATCTGTATGAATACTGGAGTAGACTCTATGGCCTATGGAGAGTATAATGACTCCAGGGTGGCGGTATCCAAGAAAATGCGGAGCATCTATATTGCAGCCAGCTGGCGCAAACACATCACACATCTTGGTGCAATGCAGGACACACTTACTTCCCACCGAATAAATTTTGTCCACCATGCAGAGATCGCAACAAACACGTCCTCCATCTTATGGTAGAAGTTGAACACATTCCCCCAAATAGATCTATCAATTATCAATCACTTATTATTCCGTGAGAGGTCTTGAAGGAACGTATCCGTCATATAATAGATAGTGGGTCCGTTTCCCCGAACAAGTACACTACATGCTCTCAGACGTTATATCAAGTACCCCCCCCCCCCCCCCCCCCCCCCCCCCAACACACACAGACCATATCAATCAAATACCGTTCTCAATTGTATACATTAGATCAGTCTGTTGGGCGCATCATGCTGATGTTGATCATATCATCCCATGCCTGAAGCTGAGAATGATTTGCGCAAAAAAGAGTCTTTCTCAAGAACTCAACATCGGTAGGATTCGGAGGGGGGGGGGGGTCGGTGTTTTGTTTTTGTAGTTGTTTTTTTAATTTGTTGCTTGTTTTTTGGGGTTGTTTTTTGTTTTGTTTTTTGCTTGGGTTGGTTTTTTTGTTGTTTTATTGGGGCGGGGGGGTTATTGTTGTTGCTGTTGGGGTTTGGTTTGTTTGTTTGTTTGTTTGTATTTACTTTCTCTTTGTTATGGTGTTTGTTTGTTTTTATTTTTGTTTGGTTGCTTGTTTTTGGTTTTTGTTGTTTTGTTGTCTTTTTTCTAAAGGGGTGGGGGGTTGTTGAGTTGTTGTTTTTCATTTTCAATTGTATATTTCATTTTGTTTTGATTTGATTTGTTTTGTTTTCAATGTGAATGTCGTCACAATTGCTTGGAATAGAAGATCGGAAGTTCTTTCACCAGTATTTATCGTCATTTGATCAAAAGCTCGACGAACCATCAATATGGATTCACTGTATTATCCGCCCTTTCATCCTTGCAGAATTCTAAATGTGTCCGTTTATCTACTATTTGAGTTCATATTTGCCCATCATCGGACGTCTGGTTTTTGCTGCCTCGGCGAAATTTCTTGTTTGGTAAAAAATGGCTCTATGTTCAGGTGTTTTAATATTTTATACTTAATTCTCGACCCCACCCCCCTCCTTTGCATCATAAAGATCTAGACCTTAGTTTGCAGGTATGAACGGTCGATGTCAGGCAATTAAACACCTGCCGCGACAACAAACTCATCAAACGAATGCCAATCATAACATTAACATGTCGCTCACCAAGACAAAGATCGGCTTGAAACGTTCCTACTTTTGGCATTCGATTTGGGAGACTAAACAATCTGACACACGACACGATTACAAAAAAACAACAATTCAAAATTGCCAAAAACATTGCTTTAGTGGGTATTCAAAGAACGTGAGCTCGAACTATCGGCATCGGCCATCAACACGTTTTTCTAACCTTCTGCCTGTAAGTCTGTAAACAGGAACTGGCGTTTCAGTCCAGCTTGGTTGACTTTAAAATCTTCTCTCAATCAGAGACGGTTCGTGCTCTTCCGTGATTTTGAAATGAATGTCTATTTTACATTTATTTGTTTTTATTATCTACAATAAGTCAAAGTCCGCAAGATATCCAAAACGAGATGATGCTTGTCCCGCTTTCCATAATGTGTAACACCCCCAACGTTGGTCTACCACATCAGAGATCTTAATATATTAAGATCTCTGACCACATGTTATTTTCCCAGTTGTGATCTGAACCCATTTGTGCACCTGGGTCGAGTCACGAGACTCTAATTATCGGAAGCTGTAGTCATGGGGAATAGGACAGGATCGTTAGAAGATTTCCCCCAGCAATTTGCACTTGCTATTCGGGAAGTACCGAAAAAAAATCGTGAGATTCCTTATTACCCATTGAAAGGTTGTTTGTCACGGGTAATTTTTACTCACAATAGACCAATCTCTAGAAATTAGAAATGGAAAACCTTAGCAAACGGTTTTCACCTGTTCAAATAGAACATCTTGGTCAAGGATAGCAAGGAATGCCGCACGCAAGACTGGGTCATACGGTCACGCAACGTTTCGTGTAAGGTGCATTTTATGTCCGCTCGCTCACCTCGCCACCTAGATAATGTAAAATAGAGCAATATCAATAGGTAATAATAATCATATTAGCACCACTATCCTTGCATTAATTTAGTTGCGTGTTAAATAAATGAGCTTTCATATATCTATGTCCTATATGATATGTTTTTGATAATATGACAATCTTCCATTATAATATATATCTAATCGTATTAGTAGGATCTTGCAAAACTTGAATACATCAATACTTCATTTATAATTTACATTTCATATTGTATAAGAAACCCTCGATTGTTTGCATGTTATTGCTGTCAAGAGACCTTAGTGTTTAGCCATAGCATCAGATGCAAATAGTATGATATAAATTATGCTCCATCAAACAAGAAAAAGTGAAAACATCTTTTTTTTTCCTCGGGGAACAGCTGTATTGTCACTGATATTTTTTCTGTCATCGAAAGGAAATGGCCCCCATCTCAAAATATCGCGTTAACCCGGTGGGCCATCCCGCCACTGTACCTATTATTATTGTGCCCATGTCCTGCGAAAACTCCAAATGTACATATCTATGTCTAGCGTTTAGTGTCCACTTTCTTTCTTTGAGATCGCTTCACCACTCAGGGGGGGGGGGGGCAGTGACAACAAGGAACGGGGTAGGGTTGGGGGGGGGGGCAGTGACATCAAGGAACGGGGTAGGGCTGGGGCAGTGACAAGATATTCTTCATCGATCAGTATAATATTAGCAGAGAATGTATTGGGGCCCAAATAAATACGTGAAAAAAAGATATTGGACAACAGAATGAATTAGTTAGATATATGATTGAATATATGAATATTTTTACAAATGAATGAATTAATGAATATATTAATAAATGATTTAATAAATGCATTACTAATTAGATAATGCATGAATAAAGGTATAGAAGAAACCCAAGTCAGATTCCCCTTGTGCCGAATTTTATCAATTGGAGGAGGAGGAAGGGGAGGAGAAGGAGAACGTGCAGAATGTGTAGGAGGAGAAGACGAAAAAAGAAGAACAAGAAGAATATGGAAGAGGAGGAGGAGGACGACGAGGAGGACGCGGAGGAGGTTGACGACAACGACGAGAAAGAGGAGATAATGATATTATTGTGTTTTTGTACGCAATTATCACCAAAGGGAAATGATTATTTAATTTTTACTCTTCAAAGATCAAAGCGTTTGACATCAATGACGGCTGATTATTCTTCATTCAAATCATGCTATCATGTTTTGCTTCTATTAAGAAACACAATGAATGAAGGGATAATCTAGCATGCTAGAATTCACGCTCACAAATTATAAATATTATAGGAAAGAAAGAACAGCTTCATTTGGTGCTTCTTGCTCTTCTTTCTCTTCTTCTTATTGTTGTTGTTGTTCTTCTTCTTGTTGTTAATGTTGTTGTTGTTCTTCTTGTTGTTAATGTTGTTGTTTTTCTTCTTCTTGTTAATGTTGTTTTTTTCTTCTTCTTGTTAATGTTGTTGTTTTTCTTCTTCTTGTTAATGTTGTTGTTTTTCTTCTTCTTGTTAATGTTGTTGTTTTTCTTCTTGTTGTTAATGTTGTT
>JARDUL010008131.1:0-13398 GCA_030265205.1 Dirona pellucida | reverse complement strand
AACTCGCGACCATCCGCGTGTAAAGCAGACATGCTAACCACTACACCACAGGGCCAGTTGCAATGGCGGCATAATTACATGAAATATGGGCGAATAGTGCCACCACTGTGGAGATGCTATTCGCCCACATTATAGTGCTGATACTATTCGCCCCAAAATGTGGGCGAATAGCGATGTCCTTAAAAAAATAAAGATATATATATAAAAACAAATAAAAAGTATAAAAAAGCACCCAAGGTAAGACACAACACAGACTCCCTGACCAACCCAAACAACAGTCAACAGTCAACAGGCATACAATTTAATACAAATACAATATAAATAGACGTCTATATAACTATAGTCTATAGACATAGTAATAGTAGTTAGTAGTCTATCTGGAAAGTCTACAGACTAGGAAATTATGACAAGCAGGAGACCAGCCTGATGTGTTTCATATATACATGTTACATAGTAAGCCACGCAATAATATATGCAGGAATGCAGGCAGTGTTTACAATTTTACACCACTACCAAACAACACAACAGTAGCTGCACAGTACAGTACAAGTCTAGTAGTAGTAGGTAGTAGTACTAGTACAGTCTCAGTCTCAGTCTCAGTCTCCTCAGTCAGTCAGTTGACAGTACAAAGTTTCTGTAGCCTTGGCCTTGGTCATGTGTATTCCCCTCAAATTTGGCAAAGATTCCAAAACATGCCCATCAAATAGATAGCATACATTCTACTAATTGTTTTAAGTGATAAAAATGCGTTTACATTGTCAGGTGGAGGCTGCGACTGTGTGAGAGGTGTAAACACAGACACGGAGTTGTATCCTCTGAATCCACCAGACGCCATTTTCCTATCGGCTGTGTTCTAAATAAACATAACAAATAGGATGTGCATGATAGTCATAGCACTCCATCAACTTACCTTTGACCTTTCGTTTTCTTGATCTTCCGTGCTCATCGTCATGTACACTACTACACGTTCTGGCTGGCGTTCATGATCTAGACTTTCTGTTAACTTTGTATTGATATTTTCTTCGCTTAGCATTCCCCTCAGTAATACTTAACTTTTATACACTTAACTTGCTCTGATCTTGATATTAGAAATTATGGTGGTCTCCAAAATATTTCGATCTGTCATTATGGGTGCACCTGGTTCTGGAAAAGGAACGATAGCTACAAGAATAATGAAAGATTTTGACCTGAAACATTTATCTAGTGGAGATTTGCTTAGGAAACAAATACATGAAAAGTCTGGTAAGTCTTAAGAATGATCTTTGAGACCAGACATATTGTAATGAATTGCAAACATTTAATATAAGAGATGTTACTAGTTACATCATTATTATTGAATTGCCATTGCCATTGCCTACTACTACTACTACTACTAGTACTACTCTTCTACTTTGACCTAAAATTATGCATGAACAAAGTACAAAGAAGGGAGGTTGTCCTCTCTCTGGTCACCAACACTGAGCATGGCATTTCTTTTAAATGAAGCAAAGGAGCCAGGACCACAACATGTAGCAAAAATATTTTACTTGTTTGTTTATCCAAGATATAATTTTAAAATTGACAATTACGATGGTATAGTGGAAAGGTGTTCCAGTTCTAGTTCTAGATCTGCCACTGACACCTGAGTCTGAGTGAGGTGTCAAGTTTGACCCCCGCCACTGAAACACAATGTTTTCTTTTGAAAGTAGGGGAAAATATACATCACCTGCCTTTTGTGAGGGTGGGGCTACAATAATATAAATAGGTGTCACAGGTAATGTTGTTAGGCACAAAGAAGAATTTGCAGTACTGCAGTAGTTCCAGTTCCAAAATATGAGTAGGCCACTGATAGTGATAGTGATAGTGATTGCCGCTTTAACATTATTCATATTCATAGTTTGAAAACTACCTTACATTTTCCCACCCCTCCCCCTCTTCAGTGGAATAGATCAGATATCTGTTTTGCTTTCCAGGTCAAAGTTAAATGCACTCTCACTTTGGTTTTTTTTTTTATCAGTCCACAATTTTTCTTTCACCATGGGAGTTGGTCACGAACTAGCCAGTTGCCAGTCTTTGCCCGATTTTGAAATGCTGGTTCAAAATGGAGTCAATATCTTTGAGTTTTTAAAAATATGGACAGCTATGCTACATTTACCACAGATTTTGTTGAATTATAGTGGCATTGGATCATGATTTTTATATTTATTTTGTTATTAAAATTAAAAGAGTATTGACGGTCCATTATTGTTCATCTTTGTTCAAATCAGTGAACGGTATAACAGCCAAGAGATACATTGATACTGGAGAGCTTGTTCCAGATCACATTATGACCAGGATGATCATGTATGAGCTTTCTAACATGCAAAAAGACAGCTGGATGCTTGATGGTAATGTCTATAAGTTTTGAATACCTTTTTCCCTATCAATCTCCTATATCCTAATTTATGAATGTTATTCAATTTATTGTTAAATTTATTCAACTGATGTTATGATAATTCATAACATTTTAATTAAAGTATAGAGGGATTATAGCCATTGATTGATATTTAATTTATGTTTGTGTTTGATCCACTCCTCTTTGGTGATGTGTGCAGACTTTCAAGGGGAGGGGGGGGGGGTAGTTTTTTATTTTAAATGGCACTCTTCTATGTTTTTCTGGATTACTGAATATTGCACAATTACATATCAGTGCTCCCCTTTATATTGATTGTTAACTGCATTTCAAACTTGTACCCAAACAAAAATACATAGAAATTTTGTATTGAACCTCTCCAACCTCTTGTCCTTTCTAAACATAGAGCCAAATATTCTTTTTATTGTAATTCTAAAGCAAAAGGATGATCAGCCTATGATGCGTAAGTAGCTTGGCTGAATAGTTTTACTCTATGATTATGTTTACAATAGTACTCAGTATTTCTTTCATGTTTATTTTTTCATTGTCTTACCCTTTTCAGGCTTTCCACGAACAGTGAAACAGGCTCAATCATTGCTCCGTGATGAACCCCTTGACCTTGTCATTAATTTGAGGGTTCCATTTGACACAATTATTGACCGCATCAAAGGAAGATGGATTCATGCAACAAGTGGGAGAATCTACCACACTGAATTCAATCCTCCCAAAGTACCAGTAAGCCAGTCTACTTCTTTTTTTTTTTGGGTGGTAGCAAAATAATTTGCAATGGGAATTGGTATAAGTAAAATCGATGTAACATCTTTGAGGTCTTGATAATAATTATGCCAATTCAGATTTTGAAATGTTATGTACTGTTCACATGGTTCCTTACTTAAATTGGTATTATCCAGAATTGAATATCAAAGTTCGAAGGCTAGTTAATTCATTGTATATTTACCAATCTTAATATTACTGAATAGTAGTGTTGGTACTAGCTCCACCTCCAGCTATGAAAGGTGTTTGAGGCACATTCAATCAAAGATCATACAAATAGCCAAATCATTATGCATTGCTCAATACTGAGCTAGATACTCATAGATCAATAATTAATTACAACGCTGTTTCCAGAATTCTTTAATGAAATGGCACCATGACTGAATATTATAAATAGTTGAGTATTAATCACATAAGCCCAATAATTACTTATATGTAGCCTTGGTGTCCACCCGAAACTGTAGAGATTTTGCCAAAATACGAGTTTATCCTTCAAATTATTTTCATCAACATTATAATCATACTACAGTCCCACCCATTCAAGATTATTGTAATTTTTTCCGACGTAGGAGGGGTGACAGTGAGCCCTCATTGTTGACGTACATTTATAAACGTCCAGGTCTAGCAGAGCCACAGTATAGTACGTCATTTATTTGTGGTGCCCTGCTTCCTTGTTACTATTGATAGCTGTAGAAAGTACTTCTGTGTGGGAAAGGTGACATTCCATTCTTCTTGAGTGACCTTTGTATTATGAGACAACTTGTGAATGCCAGCCTCCAATGCGTGTTCCAATATTTTTCTGGTAGTAACTAACCTTTCGTGTGTCTGAATATATGTCTAAGCGCCTTCATCTATTGCTTTCTCATTGTGTGTGGTAGTTTCGTAGGCAATCTATGAAATCTTCAACATATCTTCAGTGCAGCCATATCTCTGCTGCCTCTAGTAATTTTTGTCTCCCTTATTAACGGCCCAGCGGCTGTATACACAGACCTTACGTAAACTGAAAGGACATTTTGTACTCAAATCCTGCCGTGATTAAATTATTATGACTCAGTGTCAGCATGTACTATGTCTCATCGACCTGTGTATACAAGCCCGGGTCTCAAGAATGCAGTTGACAGATTGTTTGCATAAATATGCAGATTATACAAAGAAACTGATGCATGTTTTGCCATTGGTATTAATGCATGTATTCCAACCAGCTAGTGTGGAGATTGAACTTTGTCATTCTTATGATGTGCCACACTCACAAAAACAAAACTGAAATTCATTGCAATGAGGCACACTGTCTAATCTTTTTCATGTTTTCTCTCAATTGTCATAATTCAAGTAGGGGATGTGGCTGAGGAGTCTAGGCATTGAACTAACGACCAAAAGTTTTGCGGGTTCCATGACGTACTATCGTTGGGGTTTTTTGTTTGTGTTTGTGTGTGTGCATAAAATTGCCATTCCTTTTTTTTGTTTTTTTTATGCAAAAGGATAGATAAACAGATCAAAACTTCATCAAGTTTATACTTACATGCCAAGATATCTCAAAATATACATGATTATTAAGTGTTTTTTGTGTTGCCTTATTTTTTTCTGGCTTGACAATCTTTTTACAATCATGTAAATGAATTACTAGTCCCACTAGAGAACTTGATAAGTGAATAAAATGACATGTCAATCCAAACATTTCTGGCAGTTAAATGGGTATCTCGTGAGTAATAACTCTGAAACTTTGGACTTACCTATTTAAAGACCTCTTAAGTATGTGCTATCTGGACCAATTGGTTGAGTACGACTCAAGTACTTATTAATTCTCTCAGTCTACTCTCTTATTCCCTCTCTATTATTTTCACCTACGACAAGCAAGCAACATTACACTATTTTATAATTGGTTGACAATATTTAAACCAGCTTTTTTTCTTCTTTTTTTAATAATTATTGTTTGAGCATTTGTTTATGCATTCACTTCTATGCATGTCAGTAGATTCTACTTTTTTTTAAAAGAAGAAAAAATAGAATTCAAATTCCAATTGAGATTGTTGCTTTTTAGTTCAATGTGCTTTCTTTTGTAGCAAGTGCAAATTTTCCAGATATACAGACAAGAAAGTTAATGATAAAATACAAATTTGAATGGTTTTGTTTGCTTGGTCGGTCTATTTTTCTTCAGACAAGTAACTTAAAAAGTGATTCTGAAAGTCTTTTTATTTATATATATCGAAAGAGAAAACAGAAAGGACTGATTAAGTTTGGGTAACTTTCCTGGTGTTGATTTGAAAGACTTTATTTTTAGTTGTATGCATCTTTGAAAGTGGACTGTTTTTGTTTTGTTGTTTGTGGGGGGGGGTTATGCGCTTCGTTTTTATTTTTTTAACAGGGTTTATAGAATAACCTGATATATGGATAAGATATTACATAAGAAAACAGTCATATAATTTTTATGCCCAGGGTGGGAGCTTATTATCACAAGAAATGGTGAGATATTAATCAGAATTAATGCAGTGTATGATTGTTATTTAAATAGGACTTGACAATGCAGGGTCATTTTAATTAAAACATTGTTCTTAAATTGTGGCAAGTATATATCTTATAAAGAATGTCATTCGATTTTTAGGGTGTTGACGATGTGACGGGTGAACCACTCATCCAAAGGGAGGATGACAAAGAGGAAACGGTCAAGGCCAGATTGGATTATTACAGACGGTTAACTCATCCAGTTCTCAGCTTTTACAGGTGTGTGTTGCTTATCGGTTATTTTGTTTTCTATCGCTATCTACAGCTTCATCATAGCATTTAGATGACATAACTGTAACTCATATCAAATTGATGAAAATTATAATAATATTATGGTGATGAACAGGGTAAACATAAATACGTCGAACAAGCTCTTTTCTTTTCAATGAGAGGATGTTATTTCAATAATTAAAATTTGGATGAGATTTCATATCAAAGACAACTTATTTTATTTTTGGTTTGTTTGTTTTGTTTTTCATTTCTTTGCTTCTTTTTATGTTTGTCTGTTGGGGGGAGGGGGTGGCAATTAACTACTCTGCAAATTGAAGGAAAAGAGAAATGAATTTAATTGTACTGTTTGATGGTCTCATCATCATGAATTATGGATCAACTCAATGCCAGTTAATATTGTTTAAAAAAAATTAATTTGTACTCATTTTCATTTCTTAATTTTGTCCTGCTTTAAGTGCTGAATGTCAAATGTCTGATTAGTTCTTTTCTTTTCTTTATTTCAGTAACAAAGGCATGGTGGAGGAGTTTTCTGGCAACTACAGCAATGAAATATGGCCAAAGGTTCACACTTGTTTGTCTAAGTTTTTGGAGCCAAAACAATTCACACATTATGACTAAAGAATGATATGCGTCTTTTATAGACATTCTCACTTTTTTCTTCCTGAACTTTGAACATGAATGATTTTAGATTTGCATAGTCCAATTTGTATTTGTAATAATAGATAAGTAAAGAGCAGAAAAGTTAATGTGGTAAGAATGACTTCAACTTGCTCTTGCAACAGCACTTCTCGCCAGCCATAAGAGTCGGCCACTGAACCATATAGTGGGTGGAGGATTAGCAAAATACCGGCTTAGACCTGTCACACAGTAGAGTTTGAAATTACTTGCATTTAAAAGAAGTGCGGGGTAATAAGATACATGCAATTTAAAACAGCATCTGTATTTATTTATTATTTTTTTGTGAACAAGAGGTGCCTTAATAACAATAATAATAATAGTAATAGTAATTATGTCAATGTTACGATTTGTTTGTTTTTTTGTCAAGAGAGACATGCATTACATGTCATAGAAAATATGAATTAAACCAACTTTATTAAATTTTTTTAAATTTATTCAATGACTCGAAAACAATTATTCTGAATTGTTTGTAACAGCTTGATTTATTTTTGATTTTTGTTTTGGTTTGTTTTTAGATGGAGGTACTTTGACATAAGTATAGATATGGAAGGCATGAGACAATCTAAATATCTCTCTCTCTGCCACCAGAGTTTTAGATCATGATTTTTTTTATTAATTGTTTTTTAGCATACTATATATTATGACCATGATTGCAAAATGATTTTATGATTGTATTACTCCATTTTAATAGAACTTTGTATAATATGTATGCAATGATTGGGGTGTGATTTTATGACCTGATTACTGTTCTATTTTTACTTTACATTATTCATTAAACGGCTAGTGACTGTTTCAAATGATGTCGTCAATGATATTGCCGTCTTTCACTGAAATCCTTGTACCAGATGCTAGTAATGATCTTTGGTGGGTTGTTGTTTTGTAGAGGTTGTTTTGTTTTGTTTTTTAAAGATTTCAGTCAGCCAGATATGGCCACTGACTTCAATGTTTGGATAGCATTTAAATTGTGTTTGTGTTCAGGGTTTTCTTTTATGATTTTGTCTGCTAGCAATCTAAATTTTATTTATTTCATTTTGCTCATATTATAGAGCTTTACAACTAATTGCATCATCATATCAAATCAAGAATGTTAGATTTATTAATTGTTTGTGAAATGTATAAAACTAAATTGTCATAATTGCGTCATGTCAATTCGGAACCCATCATTCCAAATAGAATGGACTTCTTTCTATATATTTTGATTGGATGTTCCAATGTTTTTTTTTATCAGTTCCCACAAGATTTGAACTTCCATACACAAACTGATTGCAACCCCCCTCACCCCCACCCCCCTCAAGATTGATGGTGCTAGCTGATGTGCAAAAAGTTCCCATCCGGTGTGAAATGTAATCGCTATTTATAACTGATATTACTTTCAGTGACAAATATGTCCTTTAAAATATTAGACACAGTGGGTAGATTAACTGATACGACATTTGTGCATGCAGTAAACCACTAAGAATTTGTCATATTTTTAGTATTATTCAATGTTGAACTACCTCAAATAAGACAGTGCCAAAATGTGCTAACAGTTTATGTAGGGACTGTGAATACAGGCGCTGCTTGACCAAAATACACGATCTTCAGAGAGTCTATAGGTCTGTGCTTTTAGTTATACTGTGGTCATGTTGTCTGCCTGAATATTTTGACTTGTTGGCTTTGAGGGGGAGTCATGGTGTGTGTCGTAGTGCCTCGACCGTGCTCCCTTTGAAGCTGAACACTCTGTGGCCCAGGACCATGAAACGAAACATTTTTGAAATGAATTTGTTGATTTTCTTCTCTTTGCTCAAAAGTAAATTTCCTGTTTGGTTTAAAATTTGTTATTGTGTATAATGTCCTAGAATTTATGTAATGTTTCATTCTTTAAGCAGAAACTAAATTAGTTGTTTTTACAACGGGGGCATGGCGCAGGTTTTTTAGGTGGGTTGTTTGGTTTTTTTCATCGTCGTTGCTCATTTGGAAGTTGATGCTCAAGTATTGCATTTATCTTTTTTTAAATTGTCTTGGGAAAATATATTTGGATCAATGTTTGTTGGGATTGCACTTGAAAATTGTTATCATGAGAAGTTACGGACAGCTCTAATGATAAAGTGATAGACTGTAAGCTGAAATTAGCTAATGGGACAAGTAGGTGTGTTTCTTTCTGATGCTAGTTTTATAATATGCATTTTCGTGATGATGGTTTTTTTTTTAAATATACTTATTTAATCCTTGACACTTTTTAGCACAGTGGAGACTGCTTGAACTCAAATCTAAAGGATCACTTTTGAAAATAAATGTTTCTGATCTTCTATATGAGCAATGAAATTACATATAACTATTTCATAGAAACTGAAAATATCTTGTCTAGTAAAGCAGTTATTTGCTTTGTCTATCTTCAATTCAATCATTTTCCACTGCATATTGTATGAATAATCAATCCTTGCCTAATTATATTTTATTAAACATGTTTGATAAACCATATTTACTCAGAAATTAAAACTGGCAAAAAATGAAACAGAATAAAATGAAATTATATCTTATTTTGTAATTGTGTTTCTTATTTATTTCATGATTGGTCTCCTAACCTTGGAATATGTACGCTCTCTCAAAAGATTGTATGAGATGTTGACAAAGAGGAAAGGAGGAGTGAGTGGTAGATGTTAATTGTTGTTGATGATTTGAAACCAGATTTGTCCAGCTGGCATCATCAGGATCATTACAATTATTTTATTGATGGAAGAGAGGGTCGATTTATCAGAAATTAAAGGCTTGCTTGTTATCTGTTCCCTGTAGAATCGTGATTAAATAGTGTAGGGATCAGCTCTGTGTTTGGCCGAGGACAGTGTACAAGTGCAAGGCAGAAGGCATCGATGCCCAGCCCTAGGTAAAATGTATCCAGGTTAAGTGCAAGTCTGTGCCCCACTAGTACACATGGCCTGATACAAAGCTGGAAAATCTATGTATCAAGATTTTAAAGGCAAGCAGAGGATCAGCCCACTGTGCCAATTTCAGGCACAAATGAAAAATGGCAGGGTAGAGTTCTCGCTGACCAAAGTGGAAAACTCAGTGAGTCACTTATTGTAAATGTAGTGACATTGACATCCAACAATCTAAGGTAAAAATTTAAGTTAGTGGAAAACATTGTGTGTCAGGGTCATATTTGAGTTTGATCCATCATATTTCTTTCTTTGCTTATAGACCCATTGCGGTAAGTTTCTTTCTGTTTCATTTGTGATTTGTGTCTGTCTAGAGACTGAATCAATTTAATACATTCAAATGACTCCGATGAGGTAGAGCAGCCTGTTAGACTTGTCATCGTAACAATAATATTTGTCTGCCTGTAGCTAAGACGGATGAGGAAAAATGTGTAAAGAGTTTTTCCAAAGGACTCAACATCGGAAGCTTCAGCCAGGATTCGAACACGGAACCTCTTGATTTAGAGTCCAGCAGCCTAGTGGCTTAGCCACAGTCGCCAGCATTAAAACACATAATTTTCTTCTCACCTAATTCAGACCATAATAATATCTACGATAATATAATCAAGTTCAGCACAGCACTTTATATTCTGTTTCATCACAAGAGACAAAAGAGATACAATCGGTATCAAAATAATGACGACATTGAAATTCAATGGATGGATAGCAATCCTCAATTTCTTATGAATGATGTATTTGTATTTATAAGAAATGCAATCAAATTCAGTTACTGCTGCACTGCTCGTTTAACCCGTACAAAAACAACAATACTTTGTTGCAATGAGACCAACTTAAATAAAGAAGGTGGGTAGCCACAGATTCGAATGAAGGTGTTGGCAGGCAACGCAACATTTTAAACAAATTAATGTTATGTAGCCACACTGTGTCCCCGGCTAGCTACCCTCGCACGTGGGGGCGGGTGTGTGTGAGAGAGAGAGAGACGCAGAGAGAGAGAGAGAGAGAGAGAGAGAGAGAGAGAGAGAGAGAGAGAATGCCTTGTATTCCACTGTTTTACTGTTAGTCCCGAAGTCTATTGCCTCCGTTTTCTCGAACCATTAACTAAAACTATTACCTCTGCTATTACCTAGTTGTTGGTGAATTAATTCATTGCTGGAGCAGTTTGGATGTCACAACTATTTGATAGTTCAAGTTCAAGTCCATAAGATGCAAAATGCATATGCCCATCAATGCAAATCGTACATCACATTCACTTATTTGAGACTTCACCCATACATTAATTAGCCTGTTATTCAAACAAAGTCTGTATGTATTTGCGCTTGATAACCTGTTACAGTGATTTTTCATTTTTCTTCACACACACACACACACACACACACACACACACACACACACACACACACACGGAAACACGCACTCACACGCGCGCGTGTTCACATACACATACAAACACGCGTTCTTGCATTTGCGACATTCCTCACTAATGGGTTCAACCCCCCCCCCCTCCCCCTTTTCGGCAATCTGTTCTATTCTTGCTTATTGTCTCCCACTGATACTGTAGCGTTTTTCTACTATTATTAATTATTCTGTTTACCATCGGTGTCCGCTCCCTATTCATTTAAATCGTAGGTTCAGCCCTGTACTTCACCAGAAACCAGGAGGATCAAGTCAAGTCGACATTATAGGGTCTACCCCTGGTATCATACCTTGAGTAGCCATAATAATATGTCAATTGGGTTTTTTTAAACTTATCTTATTAACCCTCTAGAACCCAATATGCCAGATCTGTCATACTATGCTTTATTGTTATTTCAATGCCCAATATGTCGGATATGGCATCTGTAACTTTTCTATTTACATTTTTTTTCTCATGAAATCAATGTCAATTATATTTTGTGATTTGTTTTGTCATTTGGGATGTAATGTATTCAGAAGGTATGAATTTTTTTTAGCTATCCAATCAGCTCTTGGGCTCCAGAACGATAACTGTTCGTTCCATAAAGCTCGTCAGAATAATACGAGACAAAGATGTGTGTCTTACAAGAACGTTAGAACCTTCTTGGTGTCTTAGAATAATGTTATGATGTCAATGATATGTTTTCCATCTCCACTCCATTTCAACACCTTCCACTCTTCACCTCTCCTTACATCCACCCACGCATTCTTTCAGGGATTGTTCAATTCCCCCCCCCCCCTCCCCCTTCATGCACTCCTATAACTTATTTTCTTTTGACTTAACCATCACTTCTTTTCTCAGCCGATTTTCAAACCCAAAATAGAACACACGACGCTGAGACTAACTCTATTTTAGCTTACCTTTTCGTGTTTTGTGTGTTTGTTAGCTGACAAAGGCGAGACCTGGTGTTATATTATTAGAAGGTTAGTTGTTTTACCCTTGAAGCTATAACATTACCTTTTTTTCCTCCCTTTTACAATGGTGTGTATGAAGTTTGAATGAATTTGGATAATTATGTTGAATTTGCATTTTTCTCCTAACATAATGCAGTGTGAGTTTACAACTTACATTACACGGTCATTTATTTTTACGATTTTTAACCATAACAAATATCAAGTGTAAATGAAGCACTGTTTTATTGGTTTATACATTCGCAATAACCTTCATTCACACAAGAGTCATAGTTAGACTGACATTCGAGTAAATGAGACATTTTAGGTCTGTACTCCCGTTTAAAAAAAAAATTAAAATTAAAATTTAATTAAATGACGTTCTCTACGATAACGGGCATTTTGAGACCACTGCAATAGTTCTTTTTATCAATTAAGCCCTTCTTTAACTGTTAGAAAATATATCATATAATAATGTATTAGGTTGCATTGCAGTTATGCAAGTCTTTTCCAAGGGCTCAACATCGGGCCCTGCACTGCGAGGGGTCGAACTCGGAACCTCAAATCTAGATCACCGACGCCGTATTGATAGAGGTAATTATTAAAGTAAAGGATACCAAAATTAGTTTACCTATTGAATAACTTTTACTCCAGAATACCAATACCTTACATGCCGGTGGCCCCAATGTGCTTTCCTATTTTGATTACCGTGTATGTAGTCACTTCAGTTTCATACAAAATTTACCTCCTTCAATCAAATTCATTTTCACTTTTCACCACCACGCCGAGGTTTGTTTTGCTTTCGTTTGTGCTTGATAGGATGAAATCCGAATATACTTAGGAATAGCCTGTACTGTATGTTTATAGTTTACTGTTCAAATTTGTTCCTGACTTTGTCTAAAGAAACCTTCATGTCAGTACAGAGTAGTTGACCATACGAATAAAAGAGGTAAATGAATATTTTGAAAAAGGGTTGTTGCGTGGTGTTAGCTAACTTCAATTTTGACACTTCCCTTCTTCGTCTTCATCAACACACGCACGGTGGAGGCAGGCAGGAGGGACAGACAGCTGTGTGGTTATGTTTGTGGTTGCTTCCTAACCATCCATGTTGTATCTTGTTGCACTGGCAACATCTCACTATTAGTATTAGTTAGTCCACCCTACCCTACCCTACTACTACTACATCTGCATCTGCCTTCCAAGATTCCAAGGCTGACAGACACTGACAAATACTAAAACTAAAACTAAAAAAAGTAAAAGTAAAAATAAAAAGACGAAAGAAAAGTGGAAAAGTGTTTAATGTAACTAATTTAACCCTGCTAAGAAGGCTACCTATTGAACGTAAGTGCTGATCAAATATTGACAGGTTACATCAACTGGTCTCAAATTGAGTCAAATGAGGAGAGTGAGTAGTGAGTGAGGCACGGTCTGCTGACCATATATATATATTGGCATTGGTCATGGCCGGGGTGATGCCACTGAAAGCATTTTTTAACGCTTTAACTACATTTAAAACATTAAAAACCATACATTTTCTGAAAGCTAAATGCTGTGGTTGCAACTGATAATATTTAAAAAATTGCTGCT
>JARDUL010007798.1:813-13409 GCA_030265205.1 Dirona pellucida | reverse complement strand
TAATTTGTTATTTGTTCTATGTGTGGGTTTTTTCAGATTCGTTTTTTATCGATTCATGTCTCCCACCTCATAATTTATCTTACTTTTTAAAAAGCATTCTTTGATCTCCTCCCTTATTATTTGCCCTACCCCATTCCTAGTTGTAGAGGCATTGGCCCTCACGCTTTTGTTTTGATTTGATGTTTTAGTGTTACTGTCACTTTATGTCGCTTGACGAGGGCCTCTATTCGAAACGACGCTTGTTTTGATTTGTCCTTATATTTCAAGAAGCCTCTTACGTATTCCTCTTACATCTATTACTGTTGGGTAGGTTCTAACGTTCTTGGGTAGGTTACTTCTAAGAAAATCCAAGGGTCCCAAATCTTTATACCTATTCACTTATCTTACATTTAACGATCTTCATTTCGGAAGTCAAAGAAAACTAGAGGCTGCAAAACAACTCGAGCGAGACAGAAACAATCAGCTCATAACTTAAGTTAGAGGACTAGTAGACTCTTGTCACCTGCTTAATTTTCACGTAAGTTGCTTTGCATTCACTTTTCCAAGAGGTGCTATTTTCATGCATGCACTTAACTAGCCATGAAATGTAATTTTTTGTTGCGTAGGACTTCATAAATGGTGTTTGATGAGCGACCAACTTTTTGATTCTGATTCATTCATGTCTGATCACGACTCACGAATGTCTGCTCCTGAACTAGTATCTTCTTAGGCTTAGGTCTAACGAATATGTTACAATATTCATTTAAAAGCCTTGAAATAGACACTGGCACGCTCTAGGCTTTTGTTTATAATTTATGTTTGACTCTAGATAGTAATATTAATATATACTTTGACTTTGGCTTTGGCACAGTGCGCTGATTAATCCTTGCTGCCTTGCTTGCCTTGCCTTAAAAAATCTTAATCCATAGATTTTCCAGCTCTGTATCATCAGTGACATCAGGCCATGTGTATTAGTGGGTCACAGACTTGCACTTAACCTGGATACATTTGTATCTGGGTCTGCACATCGATGTCTTCTGCCTTGTACTTGTACTTGTTAGTTGTGTACACGTGACATAGTCCTCGGCCAGACTCAAGAGTTGGTCCCTACACTGTTTAATCAAGTTCTATATATAGAGAACAGATAACAAATAAACAAATATTATATTACTATATATCATTACTCTTCCATTGCTATTACCTAAACCACTTTTACATTATTATTATTACTTTATCATTAATATTAATTATTTTAAATGGGCATGATGAGAGTGAGTGTAGTTACAATATATATATTACAGTGCAACTTCTGGTTAACGACAACCCCTGGATAGCGACATTGACCTCTGGTCCCGATAATTTTTCTATATATATTATTAGTAATAAAACCCCCAAAATAGTGACATACATTTTTAGTAAAACCCCTGTTTAGCGACATCGATATAGCGATAATTGGCAGTTGACACCGACATTTGATACAAAATATCTAGCGAAATAGGCAACCTCGTTTCCGACCAGCATTATCTCGTACTCTTAGCCAATATAAACGCATAAACTACGGATAAACTACAGAGGGAAAATGGCGAGCACAAGATCAAATCAATGACAATACACATCAGAGTGACAGCGTAACTATTAAACCCTTTGTCAACAGGAAAAATACACATTCTAACGTGGTTGGGACGTGTCTTATCACAGGCACTGGTCATCGCATCGTTATATTCACGGGTCTCACCACGCCCCCTTTTTCCGCCATCTTGAAAACCTCGGAATAACGACACCCCTGGATAACGACATTATTTTCCGGTCCCGGGCGATGTCGTTATCCGGAAGTTGCACTGTACTTTTAATATTAATAATATCTAGTTTTAGTGTGACTATGGCATTGCATGGCCTTTTAAGAATTCTGAAATATACACGCCATAACACAGCTACGCATACAAACTTCGCCTTCCTGCCCAACAGACACAGGATGTGAACGTAACACGGCGAGTGGGGTGTAATTACTCGGGACTCACTGTAAATTAATATTATGATAATTGGCACAAGGTAGGGCAATCAGGGATTATAGATTTAGGACCCACGGACTAGAGTTAATGTCACTACAGGCATCACTACACTCTGGCATTTAAATTGATCTAATAGTCTCTTCAGTCATAGATATAATAGTGTTGTCAAGTATCGTAATATATCTGCAAGCTACTGCTTGGTTGAAGTTGAAAGAGTCAAAACATTCCAAAAACTAAAATTACCTGGGAACTGAAGCTGCTCTATTTCTATTTTATTATTGAAGTCAAAACACACTCACTTATATACATATATCTTTATTTTTTTGCTATTCCAAGCTCAGGCTAGTAATTTGAAATTTGATTTGTTCAAATATGAGTGTATGCATTACGAAGCGTCCACTTGAATGATTACAATTTTTAATCAGGAGCAGAACTGATAAAATTACTGTGATAGTGAGGGAGACTGGAGGAAAATTATTTTTGCTGTTAATAATAGTTGACTGTGCTTTTAACAACAAAATTCAATCCACAGATTTGGGGCATAAAGTCAGATGAATGTCCAATCAAAAAGGAAAGAAAGGTTTGAAGAGAAAAGCCAAAGTTCTCAACGATGTAGCAACTAATGAGACCAAAAAAAAAGATGACAAAGGTTTGGAAACAAAATGCTGATTCAAATTCTGTTTAATATATAATATAATATCAAAATATAAAGAACTCTTTCAATTGATTTTTATGCAAAATATATGTAACATTCCAATCTGCACACATGCAAAATGCCCTGATTTCCTTACCAAGGAACCTTTTATACCATACTAATTAAGGACTAGTAGGTGGTCAGCCCTCTGTCTGGTTTTAAATTAGTCCATTTGTAAAACATTATTTGATATGAATTATTGAGTGCTCCCATGAAAAAATTATAGCAATTTCCCCTGCCGTTTACCCCTTTTATATAAAAGCATTTAGACCACCAAAGGTGGAAAGAAACAACTATGACTTACAATGATTTTGTTTGATCCTGATATTTTTCTTTTAAATTGAATCAGATGTCACACTAAGAAAAGCAAAAGAACGAAAGTTTGCAAAGGCCAAGGATAAGAGATCAAAGAAAATGTCATCCAAAGCGTCTTCATCACGTTCCACTGCCTCTAGCAGGGAATTTCTACCTAATACAACGGTCAGAGAGGGTAACGAAGACGCAGTGAAAGCCCAATGTGATCTCTGCAAGTTATCTTATGGTTGTCAAGCAGTAAGTAGGCCTATACGATGCTTAAAAGATTATAGATTCAGTGGAAACATGAAATAACAGGACTGTAAGAACCAGAGCCTTGTTTATCCCATTTTTTTAATTACTTAACTCATTGACAGTAATTTTTCTACAAAGTTGTGCAGGAATAATCTTATTCACACACACGCATATACACACACACATACACACACACACCCACACTCACTCAACTCAGACCCACGCACACACGCATATATACGCAAGAAGTAAACACAATTTTGTATAATGTTAATGTAACCGATGGAAATGTTGTACTCATTTCATTTTCTATATCTGGTCTTAATTTGTTGACTTCTCACTGAAGTTAATTATATTATGTTTCTTTCATTCTTAGAAACTCACAGAGCACTTGGTATCTCTGATGCACCATACTAAGCTGGAAGATGCTGAAAGGTGAGTTGCGTTGTTTCCCAAAATAGAATCATGTTTTTGATTTATAAACTATCTGATTCCCATTCTTGTCACTTAGCCTCATCATATGAGTCACAAGGACTAGATAACTTCTTTATAGAACTAGTTTCTTTTATACTTGAAATGATGTTTTTAAGAAATAGTGAAATCTTAAGAAGTGAAAAATAGAAATGAGAGTTAGTGTTTTGGATTTATTAAATCAAATTAGACTTTTATCCTGTCCAGGGAGCACATAATGTGTCGTTGTATCTAATAGCGATATGGATCATAAACTACACATATATAAGCTGTAAAATTGAAATTGAACAAACATGCTTATCATAAAAGCTTATTATAGCATGAGCTTTTCACTCAGGTAAATTCAAGTTTAGAATTGACTTTTGGTTCTCTTACTAAGTGAACATATTGAAGTATGTAAATTACCTGTGTGCGATATAATACATTTACTGATACAATTTTGCAATGTTTGCATATTTGCAGAAACTCTTCGCATGATTGTGCTCTCTGTGCCAAGACTTTTACAGACATGCCATCTTACAGAGAGCACATTGGAACAAACAAGCATTTGAAGGAATTGGATTCTCTTCGTGAAAATAATAAAGAGAGACAAGGAAAGGGTAAAGCGTGGATACCAAATAAAAGGTTAGAAGATTATTTTTTTTCACTTTGTTTTATTTTTCGAATTTCTGACTGAAGTGATTGAATGTGCTTCTCTCTTTAAAAGAATGAGTTGATGAAGGCATGACAGAATGCTAATACAGGAGTCCGTCATTAAAGACTAATCTTTCTCTTATCTTTTCTTTACATTCTAGGAGGGAAAATGAATCTGATGTTTATGATACAAGAAACGAAAAGCCTGTACACTTTTCTAGCCACAGCAATAATGACAACAGCGGATGGCATAACTCTAAGTATGGAAATTTTCAGAACTCTCGTAACTGGGATTCATATAATTCCAATCAGCAAAATTGGCAGAACTCCTCAAGGCCACAAGGAAACCGGGATCAATACCAGGAACAATACAAAAGGGCTCCATCGAATTGGGGACATTTTCAAAATGATAATAACTATAGATCATACAACAACTCTCAAGCCCATGATTTTAGATCTAACAACTCACAAACCGATTGGGGAAACTCACAAGCCGATAGTTCAAGATACAACAACTCGCAAAGCAATTGGGGAAACTCTGAATACCACAATTCTAGATTGGAGGACGGATGGGAGAACCACAGAGACATGAGGAGAGAAATGAGAGGAGGTCCAAACACAGGAGGTGCAAACAGAGATGTCCCATGGGGTTCTGGAGCATTGGGCAATGGGCAAAGGCATCCTTATGGCTATCAAATAAATCGCGATCCTCAGAGGAATCACAATCCTAACAATAGGATGGATGATTTCACACAAGACAATTTTGAGAACTGCTGGGATGAATTATCCTTCCGACAGCATGAAGACTTTCTAGCAGATATGGATCAAGGCTACTCTCAAGTGTTGACAGAGTTTGATCACGAAGGGAGACAGTCTCAAAATCGGTTTATTCCTCTTGAAAATAGATATGGACCCGACTCAGATCCTTACAACAAAGGAAAATGGGATGGACCATCTTTCAATGACAGGAAAAGGCCACGTCATGAGGAATACCCAGTTGATTCAGCAGCCAAATCTTCAAAACCTCCTGGACAAAAATCTTCAAAACCTCAAAACGATGAAATTGGGATGGATTCTGAAGCCCATAATGGTGATGACGAAATTTTAACTGTGTCTACATTTAAAAATTCAAATCACAGTCATACCAAAAGAGCAAACTCTGAAAGATATGACAGGGCCACTTTCCAGGAGAAATCTTCTTTAGACAATGCTAGTGACACAATCTTAGAAAGAGCAGAGAAGTTATGTAAAGAGCTGAGAGAGAAAAGAGAAGCATCTAATGCTCAAAGAACCAGTCTTCTTAAGTCTCAAGATCATCATTCTCTCAATGACAAAATGAACAATTTGAAGAAGACCCAGCAATCGTACTTGAAGGGTCATATCAAAAGTGCCCCTAAGGGTCCAGCATCTTCAGTCGATAGTTTCATTTCTAAACAATCATCTACTATTTCTAATACATTATCCACTTTACCCCTCAGTACCAAAGCTTCTTCCTCTCAAAATGATAAACCATCTTTCACATCTTCTAAAATTAAAACTCTGGAAGAAATTAGAATGTCAATAGAGCAGAGCGTTTTCGACGACACTCAGAATACAACTGTTGCTCCTGTCAATAATAGTAAAAGTCAAAATGCAACTGTCGCTGCTGTCACTAATGCTAAAAGTCAGGGTAGAATGAGGACAAGCTCTTTGGGTGAGTCAACCTCATCTTTACAAAGACAAGACAGTTTGCAATCGAGAGGAAAAGTGCACCCGCTAGAAAATGAAGAGAGACAAATGAGATTAATGCCAAGGATGGATGGTACTGGTGTTTCTGGTGCTAAGGTTGGATCTAAGAGTGCATCAAAGCAACCTATTACAAAGGAGTATCTCAACAAGATGGTCAACTGCCCACGATCAAGGTCAGTACCAAACGTAATATGAATTAAATTGTGTCCTTGTGAATGCTGCTCATAAAAAGATAGAGACAAAGATGTATTTAGAATTTGTATACCCGTACAAACACAGGCTCACAGACATTACATCAGCTTGTGTAATTCAATATCCCTTTCAACTCCCTAGGGAGCATACAGTAGAGTAGCCTGTTAGGCTCAACACACTTACAATATCTTTCTCTGGCTGCAGCTGCGCACTCATTCATTCCTGAGTCAAGTGAGGAATGAATGTGTAAAGAGTCTCTCCCAAGGACTCAACATTGGTAGCTTCAGTCAGTATTCGAACTCAGGATCCCTCAATTCAAGATGAGTGGCCTAACCACATGTAAAACAATATTTTTAGCAAGAAAAGGATTAGCTATGAATTGATTTCCATGTCTGTAACAGAATGGACATAATTTGCACATTTACATTTCATTGTTTAAAAAAAAATCAGTTTAAAAATGAAAATGGACCATGAGAGCAAGCCAGTTTACTATGCTACCCCCCTACATGAGTTCTGTTGTTGCTATGTTCTGGTGGCATTTGTATTATATGTGAAATGAATAAGCACCTTGTACTTGTAGTTGTCTGGAAATTTTAATCTAAATTCCCCATGATACAATGATACATTTTTCTATATTTACAGAACAGAACGTGTTCAATTGGCTCGGATGTTTCAATCCCGAGGGGATAGCAAATCTTCAGCACCCATTTCTTCACGAGCTAACATTAACTTGGAAGGTCTGTATGATGCATCCAGTGATGTTGACATACAGCTTGACATCGGAGAAGACATGTCAACCATCAAACTTGAAGAGTTATCAGAGGACGTGCGTTCTCAAATTTTAGGTCTTATTCAAAATGACATGGGCACTACTTTTCAGGATAAACAGGAAGAAGACGAAGCTAAAAACCCTGACTCTGACAGAGATAAGAGAAGAAAGGCAGATAAAAAATTAGAGAATTTTGATGTTGGTGGGAAAGATTTGACGGAAAGAAAAGGGAAGCATAAAAGTTCCCAAGTTAAAAGTCAGAAAAAGAATAAGGATGCCACTAAGTCAGGTGATATGACCATTGCCAACTCTACTTATGTGAACAGGTATGCGAGTCGGGTTCCTGATTTAGCTTCAGAGGCAGAAAAAGTTGGGGCTGGAAATACTGTCTCCAGCCCCCATCTTAGACGAGAAAACATAGACTTTGATATTTTTTCGGAGAGTTTAACATCAAGGACGAAAGGTTCCAATAAGAAGAAAGATAAGGCCGACCCATCAAGTTCCTCAATGCAGTCTCCGGTAGAACCATCTTTGACAGATGAAAACGTAACCTCGCGATATCCGACTATCATGAGTGTCTTAGGAACAAATACGGACAAAAAGAAATCTTCTCATGTGGAAGACGGGAAAGATAAAAGCTCTGTGGACTTTGGACAATCGTCACTGTCGCTACCTTCTTCATCTTTGTATTTGCCAGCGACATCCTCATCTACAGCTTTGAATGCCCAGTCTCGTTTGTCATCCCACCCATCCCCAAGGAGTTTCGACGGGCAAAGCCAGTCTGATCTGATCCAGTCTGCCTCATCTATGTCTATGCCACCTGGACTGATGAGGGATTTACTCAGTCTCTCTAACAATGGAAATCTAGAGGAACAAAATGGTGTCTCCTTGAGAAGTGAACAACCGAAAGTCCCAAAAGATAATAGAAGAAACATGACATCATCTCTCACTGTCAGTAAGTATATTATTGTTCGTACAACTGTAGTTTTTGCAGGTTAAGCTATTACTATTAGTACTTTTTTTATGAACTATGGAGTGGAAGTGAAAGACAATCTCTGAACGGATGTGTGGTGTGTTTGTGTGAGGGGACGGTGGAAGAGAGAAAAAGGGGTTAAATTGAAGGGTGGGTGGTGAAAACTGAAAGATGGGAACATCAAGAAGTATATTTATACCAATCTATAATCAAGGATTGTTTGAACTATCCAGGTGAATCGTCATCCACCACTATGACTGAATTGCTGACGTTATCGGAGCAAGAGGAATGTGTCAAGCAGGAAATGATGAATATGGAGCTACGATTGACGCGATTGCATAGGTTGCTGGAACAAGCTGTCAACCAAATAAGTAAATGCACAGAAAGAAGAAATCAGGTATGAAGTAAGATAAGATACATTTTATTTTTATTTGTCGATAAAGAAATGGAAATTTGCTTCGGTTATTTTTGTTTTTTACAACTTCATGCAAGTGCAGAATCAAACATGGAAACTAGATGCATTGATTATAAGAGAGTCTTTAACTGAAGCCATGATTTTGTTTATGAGCATGGCAGCTTTATATGGTGTAATAGTGATGAATTTCAATGAATAGAAATTTAAAGGTTTGCACCATGTGCTGTCTAATGACTGGAGGATGCTGGCTGAGGATAGGATTATTGCCTATTCACGATCATCACCATGCTCTAAGCACTTTACATTTGCCTCAGGAAAGCAACGCCACACTCGCCATTAATATGCCACACGCTGCCTGTTGGGCACGAATACAATTGTTGGGCACGGACAAAGCTGCTAACCACAACCTAGATGATGCAACATGTCATGATCTCAGAACACAATTTCTATTAAGAATATATCACCATTGGCCTCAGTCTATGGTTTTTCATGTTTTTTTTACGAGTCGGTTTTTAAAATTATGTCCTATTATGAAATTTGCGCCCCAGTAAATGAACATTCTTTTAATAACATTTTTTCTTAAATTATTTTTCAGCTTCAAGAGGAGGAGAAAGGTCTAACAAGCAGGAGAATTTCTCTTTTAAGAGGTGATGTTCTAACTTTATTTAAGCCAAACAATTCTCTAAATGTTATATATATATATATATATATATGATCATGTATTACTCGATCCTTGCTTTATGTTGTCATTGTTGTTTTTCTCAATGGATTTGGAAAATATATAGTTCATCAACATTCAGAGAAATCTATTTAAGCATTCCTTTGGAAGAGAATATAATGACAACAATTTTTTTTTTTTTCTCAGAGGCAACATCATCTTCTCAGCAAGATAAACATTCCAGTATGCCAGATCTATCTCAAGACATATGTGGCCAATCAACTCTCAGTAAAACATATTCTGACGACAGTCATGGTACTGGTAAATCAGTACCTCAATCATCCGCCTCAGCATTGCCATCAGTGTCTCAGGATCTAATGAATGCAGACAAACCGAGACCAGAGTCATCTTTATCCCGATCAGAATGGCTTGCTAAATTCTCAGCGTATTTACCCAGTAATATTATTACCTCGAAAGAGACAGCTACTGAAAAAACAGACCAAAACATTCATTCAATGACTTCTGCTCCATCTTCAAAGCAGCTGCCCTTCCCTTCATCCGATTTGCCGTCACTTCAAATGATGCCAGGCAGAGTTCCAGAACCAATCCTTGACAGAGACCCGTTCAACAGGCCAACTTCTGTCATCGACTCTCAAGGTAACAACAGTGAGCTGTTTGTCTCAAGTCGAGAAGGCGTCAGTGCTGGAAGTTCCAATTTTGTATCAAGTGCATCAAATGTGGAGTCAGCTAAAGAATTCAGATCGCCTATTATGTATCTGGGAACCATCAAGAGAGGTGCCAATCAAAACACTATGGTAAGATTTAAAAGGCTCTCAATGTTTGTGTGTGTTAGTGTTAGCTCTAGGAAGTAGCTGAAGAGGGCATCCAAGTATTAAGAATAGTATGAATAACCCTTTGCCCAGGTGGCAGCTCTCAGTTGTCCCATAGTAACTGAATAGTAACCACTAGGGTAACAGCAAAGTGTTTACTGGTAAAATGTATGGACCTCATGGTACATTGTCGTCCAATTTATGAGAATAACCCTAAAAGTACATTTAAAAATCAATGACTATAAATATAACAATATAAATGTACATTTATATAGCGCTTATTCATGATCGTCACCATGCTCTCGAGCGCTTTACAGCAGCACATTTTCCCTTGGAAAACAACAGAACACTTAATATGCCAAATGTTGCCTGTTAGGAGTGAATACAAGTTTCAGACAAGGACAAGGCTGCTTACAACTGAAAGGTCTATTGTCACAATAAGCGATGTCCCAGGGTGTTTTTAAGAATTTAAAAGAATTGTTTTTGGAGGTCTTGTTTCTTGTAATTGATAGAGTGTGAGGATTGTCATTTGCGACTTCCAGTAATGACAGAAAAAACTATTTTAAAGAATATATGAATATGATATAAATTGCCTTCATTTTGACCACAAGGGCATTTTGTCCTTAGGATAAATACTTCGATAAAAAGGCAGAAAGAATACAAGTCAGACAATAGGAGTCAAATTTCTTACCCAAGGAAAAAACACAAGTCCTTAAAGTCAGACTTCAACCCCCAACCCTCTAGGCCACCGCTCCTCATTGTCTTAAATTTTGTTGTTTTTAAATTAAAAAAAAATTGATATTGATACTTCACTTCAGACATTAATTTTCCAAAAGCCTTGTGGTAAATATCCATGGGAGAAAATTTTTGGTTTTTTTCTTCTTATGTCCCTGCACTCATGCCAGATATCTCTATATATATGATAAACAAATCTTGACTGTAGGAAATGTTGAACATTGTTGACTTGACTGTTTTATTCCAGGGAGATATGGCACCCCCTGTGATGATGATCAATAGTGCAACAATCTCGTCACTGTTCAAAGACGGAGGAGACAGGAGTGCGCACAACATTAATGTGAATCCCGTCAAAGTCGTTGGCTCGGGAGAGCAGCTGGGGTCAACCAGAGGTTTGCATTACATGCTAATTAACATACTCTGTATTTTCACATTACGTGCTCAGTGCCCAATCGATGATGAGTTGGGTTTATATTTTTCAGGAGAGAGGAAAAAAGTGTTGTCATTTTAAGGAATAATTTTGAAACCTTATATAATTTTATAATATGATATAAGCACATCTTAGAACAGTTTCGTGAACACATTAAAACTGAATCCACCCTTCTACCAAGATTTCAAATTTGAACAGGACACATTTTCATACACAATCTCAATATCTCTGTGAGGAGTAATAATATAAAAATGTTTAAAAGATTGTAAAAATGTTATTGTGGGGATCTTGGTCAGAGGATATTTTAAGGTGGGAAATTTTGACTTTTGCTGAACGAGGGGAAGGAAGAATGCTATCATCATTGCGTATCATGTGCATGCATTGTGTGCAGGAAAACAAAAGCCGTCTCCATTGTAGCATTGAATCATTTAATTAAATTTAGATGTAAGTTTCTGTATTTGCAATATATATAAGAAAGAATCTAGTTTTCTACATAATTTGCGTGAACAAATGTTAAGAAATTAATGGAGCAGTGAGCAAAAATGTTACAGGATACATACATTGAGTGATATACTCTCCCCCCTCACCCAATAGCTATAATATGTATGCAAGCATTGTATATATCATACCCTTTTGAACTTTGATTCCATGAATGACTATTTCTGCCTATTTCAGAGAACTCTTTTCCTCCAGTCATTCGTAGAAATTCCCTAGAAAGCCCACGTCAAGACGACTCGGACATCGGAAGCGTCGCTAGTATAGCCAGTGGTAGCTCTTTGGGTGAGCAGATTTCTCGTTATTGTCGATACACTCCTGGTGCTTCCGTTGATGGCCAAAATCCTCATGAGCTGTCCATTATTTTATCTGGTCCTTCTGATACCAGCGAGCTGAAAGACTTGGAGGATCACCAGAATTATGACGGTGATGACGGGCAGGCTGATGATTCAAATCGGAACAATCTTAAGGAAGATCTTGGCAACAACAGTAAGGGTTTTTGGTTGTCTTCTTTGTTTTAGTTAAATGGTTTATTTTATTTTCATACAAAATTGGTATTGGTATCCTTTTCTCCCTGATAACAATTTTACTCTTTAACACCCTCACTGAGTGCAATCTAGACATCTTGAGCATTAAAAAACTTGACAACTTTCTTATTGCCTCAATATTTGCCACATATTAACCCTGACATTCATGTAGTTTATATCAAATCCAAGGGAATTAATAACAATAGGACACATGTTGAAATATTTGTGATTGTTAGTGAAGGGATTAACTGGTATAAAGCAGATCCCCACGCTTCTTCCTCCTCTGCAATACTTAGATCTGTTGAATACCTTTATTGCGGCATTGAATTGCTTGCATTCAAGAATTCAAAATTGGAATTAAAGTTCTTGCAACACTTATCATACAAGCACCTGTAGTTGTAGCAGCAGGCGACCGCAACATTTTATTTGCTACCAATCCAACACCGTTACCTCCTCAGCCCCCTTGGGGGGGGGGGGGGGGGGGGGGGGGGGGGGGGGGGGGGGGCGGG